>OX411307.1:101247223-101387761 GCA_948150685.1 Rhaphigaster nebulosa | reverse complement strand
AGAACTTCTCACAAACGCCTATAATCTGTTTTTAGCTAGCAGAAACATAACAGAAACATGTAATTTCTTACTTTTTTATTTTTGCAGGTCTTGTCCCTCAATGGGCTGCCTGGTTAAGTCAGAGCGTCCTTCCACTTCTCTCTATCCCACCAGTCCTCCTCCTCAAGTCCCCAGCCGGCCATCTCCTCCTCCACGCAGTCCCTCCACCGGGTTCGGGGTCTTCCTCTCCTCCGTCTCCCTGGCTGTTCCCATAGCAAAGGTATCTTCGGCCACCTACGTTCTGGCATCCGCTGGTAGTGCCCATACCATCGCAGCCTGTTCCTTCCAATCCTCTCTGAAACTCCCTCGGTCACTCCTAGCCTGCCTCTAATCTCCCCATATCCAGCCGGGTAATCCTCAGGCATTTCCTCCAGAAAACCATCTCTGCCGCTTGTAATTTGGAGTAGAGTTCTGGGTTAAGTTTCCAGGTCTCTACGGCATAGCTGAGGGAAGGCTCAACAATACTTCTAAAAATCCGCCTTTTGTTGTCAGTTGAGATGACCGTGTTCCAAAGAGTTGGGTGCAACATTCTAGTCACCCTTCTTGCCAGGCCAACTCTCCTCCTAACATCGGGTTCCGACGTGCCATTCTCAACTATTGGTATTTGAAGGAATATACCCGCTTGCAGATCTCACCGTCAACCTGAAGATCCGTGGCCTCTTTGCAGTTTACTGCCAGATATTCGGTCTTATCAAAATTTATTTGTAGACCCCACAAGCTATATTCTTTTTCCAGGGCCTTCAGTGCTTCTTCCAGGCCATCCCTGCTATATGCGACCACTGCTTGGTCGTCGGCAAAGAAAAGCGTGAATAGTATATGTCCGTCGATGTCTATGCCTTTTCCTTCCCAACGCGCACTCCACTCCTTTACTGCCTGTTGCACATAAATATTAAACAGGGTTGGGGGACATACTGCATCCTTGCTTAAGACCCTTGGACGCCGAAAAAGATCCCGACAAGCGAGAGCCGAACTTGACCCTTTACTCGTCCTCACTGAACAGACATTTCACTGCATTTATTAAGGCATCGCTAAAACCCGAACTCTTCGCTTTGAAGTCTCCAAGGATGAGTTTCAAATCATGGGTTCTTGTCACGTCAGGGACAGGTGTCACAGGTTCTTTCTAAGGCGTCGTAAAATGCTTCTTTCGTTTCGTTGTCTATATCCTCATAACCATATGGTAGAAATATTGAAAAACACCCCCCTTAGTATTATCGTACAGATGCGTGGGTTGAAGATCTCGTATTTCAGCAGGGCATGTCTTAGCTTATTACTTACCATGAAACCTGTCCCAACTTGGTTTCGTTTATGCCCACTGTTAATGAGAAGATAGTTCAGGCTGACCACCTCGTTATCCTTCCAACGAATCTCCTGGAGTGCTGCTATATCTATTTTATACCTTGAAATTTCAACCTCGAGGTTCCAATCTGGAGGAGGCTTCTCCCGTTCCATTTTTCAAAATTCATGTGTTTTCCAAGACCGCGCCTGGGTCCTTACCTTTAAATCATTCCGGCTATTACTTCGTAGGATTCGTAACAGTATTTGTTTTACAGGGCCTGTCGCCCATTTGTCGTTAGTCCGACGCCTAACTCCCAACCTAGAGAACCAGAAGTTTTGCAATCGAAGTTCTCTTCCTCTAAATGTCTTGTCTTCTCTACGAATATGGAGTTCCGTCCACCCCCGTGCTAATTTTGGTCCGCATAATAAAATAATAAAAATTTCATGTTTAATTTTTAAATTTGATTCATGGATTTAACCTAATATAACATAAAACATACATTTCACTAATACGTTAAATCTTAGAAATTTGATCTCCTAGGCAAAAACTAATGCCATATTTGAATTTAGTACACCAAATTCATATGAAATCAGCTCCAAATACCCCGGTACCAAAACTACAAACTACTCTTGGCTTGTGTTATCTTCGTAGGAAGAGCAGTTTCCATGATATTTGTCAAAATAAATTGACAAAACGGTGATATCTCTATTTTTTAAAGAAAAAAAATGTTTTTTTTTAATACACCACCTAGGGAACTAGTTAACGTAAAGAGCTCTATTAGGGCTCAAATTTTAGAAGATTTAATTTTTTTTAACAAAGGTACCCATATTTTATTTCACGTGGTTGATAGTTTTCAAGATATTGAGCACGGAATGTAAAATAAGCTAAAATTTTAGTTGTTTTAAAAAAAAAATAAAATACCACCATTTTTGAAGATAGGGGCTTTAGAATGGCAGACAAAGTTTATTTTACTTATAATGTACTGCACAGAGATGAGCATGATTATGATTACGAATATAATAAATAATAAATAACCGTGATCAAAATCGGTGCAATCATAATCGCTGTAATCATAATCACTATAATCCTAATCACATAATCACAATCAGTATAATCATATACACATGATTACACAACCCAAAACCCACTGATTTTGGCTGATCTAAACTGAATATGAAATCTTGCCGAGGTTTTTTGTTGCGTAATCACATGTACATGATTACAGTGATTGTGATTATGTGATTATGATTACAGTGATTACGATTATGTGATTATGATTACAGTGATTTTGATTACGGTGATTATGATTACAATCATAATCATGGCCGTGATAACTATTATAATCTTTTTTTTTTAATCAAACATAAAATAAATGTTATTTAATAAAAATAAAATAAAATAAATAATTCGTTCTAGATAATCTGAAAATTGAGTTTATTTTCAAGAAAATTTAAAAGTAATTTTCTTCAGAATAAAAAAAAAAAAAAAAAAAAGTGAAAGTCAATATTTTGAAGATATATGTTGTCGGGGACAGTATCTTGCCCGTGGAAAGAATTCAGATAAAAACTATGGAAAGATTTGCTGAAAGTAACAATTAACACATTCTGATTGTATTCAATCAGGAGATAGGTGTGAATTTAAAAATAAATATCTACAATAAAAAAAAAAGAATTGTTAAATGATATTAAACAATTCTTCTTATACCTACTGGTACAGTTATATGCAGAGCAAGTCGTAATCATTTCTAAAATATCAAAATGAATTACTAATCACATAAACCTAAAAATCGGATTGAAATTATACACTATTTTATACACTACTGATATAAGCCAAAACAATAATGAAGGGAAGCACTGGCTATTATCTCGCCTACAGATGGTAAGGAAAGCTGGGCCGTATTACACAACCCCTAGCGCTTTCAGTGAACTATCCAGTTCTTATTAAAATCGATGGCGCTGTGTAGAACCATCAGGTTCCATAGAAATTATTCTAGCGCTACCAGTTCTGCACCTTTCTCGAGAAACTGGGTTAGTGCAGAAAGTATACGTGTCGATGCAGTTGGCAGTGTAGCTTCTGAGGCCCTTTATTCATTTATGCCTTCTTGTTTACAGGTCATGGTATTTTTACTGATAGGTATAAAATAAGCTACTTGTGAAGGTTTTATAACAATATAACGATATGTAAGTTGTTAAATAATGCTGATATATTTCAAACTCATTTCTACTATTTATTTCAGAATTGATGAAATCGGTAAATCCATTCCTGCGTCATATACCAGCTGAAATGAAATCAGAGTTCATTGGAGAATTTGAAGATCTGTTGAAACAACAAAGTCATATCGCATTTTATGATGATGGAGAAATCACTGTTGAGTACAATATGGTCGTAGCAGCAGCTACAAAAGCGAACAGAAAGAAATCTATTTCCTAGTAAATGCTGTAATTTTCTGAAACTAGTTATGATGTTAAATAAACAACACTTAATATAAGCTGTTTATTTGTAAATAAACATCTTATTCATTTCAATATTTATTCTTGCAAAACAAATTCATATTTTTTAATCATTCAAAGAGATGATGACATTTTATTCTTGAAACAAGAAAGGAAAGTATTCATTACCCCAACTTCCTGAAACATCTTTTGTGAGAACAAGCAAATATATATATAAATATCTGTGATACACTATTGCACAATTTCGGTTTGTACACTAGTGCACAATGTACTACTAGCTGCCGTGGAGTGCATGCCGCATATACCTGTGAGAACACCCTTTGGTACAGTACAACCTGTACCTCCCAGATATGGTTATTGGGTCCTACCGTTTACCGGAAACCGTTCACTGTAGCCTTAAAAGCCTTACAGCCTTAAAAGTGAATTTTGATTGTAAATGCACAGTTAAAAGTTTTTAACTAACACTCAAACATCAGAAAAGGTTCTAAATTTCTAACAATAAGTGCTCACAAAAATGATATAGAAGGGTGATGTCGGACCCTCCCGCGAACCATTTCGAGGCTCTCGCGGTCCACCGGTTGGAAACTACTGGTTTACTTCCTTTAATTTATTATTTTTCTTTACTTTAAAATTAAAAGCAAGAGTAAAGGATTCATAAAAACAAGGTTAGAAAACTAAATAAAGCTGTACCATCATACCACAGACAGCGCATCCGTATCTATTTAGCATGATACGACTATACTTACACTGGACCGCTCATAATCCTGAATTTAGCATGCTTAATAAGATTGTGAGTACACCTTATAACTTTAATTTTAATAATATCTCAATTATTAATCAGTTTGATCAGTCTATTAACTTACAGCTCAATCCTCAAAGTATAACCCATCGTGTTGGACTGTCTTGAGCCACCTATCAGTCAACTCTTGTAGACCTCACAGGTACCATTCTTTATCTTTTGTTCCGAAGAGCATGCGAACACCATTTTCGGCTTCCTCCTGGCTATTGAACTGTTTCGCCCGAAACAATGAGACTTGAGCGAAGCAAGTAATAGTCAGAGGCGGCGAGGTCAAAATAGTATGCAGGTTTTTGTAGAAGTTCTAAACCATCAAGTTCTTCAGTTTTTTTCAGAGTTATTCTAGCGGTATGAGGACGGGCATTGTCTTGTAGGAGAACTCTCTCCCGATTGGCCAGGACAGGTTATTTCTGAACCTCAAGAATAGTCGAAAGTTGGCGGGCACAGGCTGACGGATTTTCATTAACTGCCCTTTCTGTAGCCTCAATGTTCCACTCAGATGGGCGCCCAGAACGTGGTTCATCTTCATGGGTGGTGTAGCCACTGTTGAAACGCCCAAACTAACGTTGCGCAGTCCTTTCATTCACAACACCCTTCCCCTCCACTTCACATATTTTTATGGCAGTAGCCGCTCCAGTAAATCTTTGTTTCCAATAATGCCGCAAAAGTACACGAATTTCAAAATGTTTTGAATTTGTATTAAAATATATTGGTTTTAACGAGATACGATAACTGAGTGAACAACTGTTGTTTGAAAGGTTCTCTTTCTGATAAACATAGCTAGTTAAGGATTAAAGACTGATACAGAACAGGACAGATAAACAAACAATTCCATTCAAGAACCGACAAAACGTTTGAGTCATCCTAGTACATATTCCAACTTAGGAAGTTGGTTATTTAATTAAACACTGTAATGCACTCTTGTGGTAAAGACAAGAACTATAGTTATTGATTCATTCCTAATTTTCTTGTAAAAACAAGTCTATTTCAATTTACTAAAATCTATGAGTACAGATGAAATATTCTGTATATAAATATCATATTGTAATGTATAGACTATTTATAGATTTGGATGTTATTATTTAGTTGGTTTACTTTAAATTTTCTTTATTCAAGCAACGAAATTCTTCAATCAGATATTTTTTAGGCGATTACATAATAATCAAAATTAAAGGTAATTATCGGAATCACACGCTGCTGATAACAAAAGGGGGCGTGGCTCACATTGCTGACATTGAGGTTACATCTAAAGCTTATATAATATTTATATACCTTTAACTTTGAAGGTTAATAGTTTCATTTAACTAAAAGCTTTATTATTTTAAATGTTATAATATGTCAAAGATTGTGATTACTGGTAATATTAAGTTTGTTATTAATATTAAAACAGTTAAAAATTTATTTTGATAGTTTATAGACCATTTTATTGACGAATAATAATAATTACCTTAATTATAATTATATTTAGACTTATCACTTTAATATACTATTTACGAGTAATAACTAACATATTTTTATCCTACAATTCGTCAATTAAATGGTCTATAAACTATCAAAATAAATTCTTAACTATTTTAATATTAATAACAAACAACATTACCAGTAATCACAATCTTTGACATATTATAACATTTAAAATAATAAAGCTTTAAGTTAAATGAAACTATTAACATTCAAAGTTAAAGATATATAAATATTATATAAGCTTTAGACGTAACCTCAATGTCAACAATGTGAGCCATGCCCCCTTTTGTTATCAGCAGCGTGTGATCCCAATAATTACCAAATTAAATGATTAATTGTTGAGAAATAATAATGAATTAAAAAATAGTTCATTTCAATCAGGTATAACTAATATCCCAATAAAAAACATTTTATTAAAATGCTAGTTTAAAATTTCAAACTCTAATCAAGGCATATTTAGCGCCCAACGTCGGGGCCATGTATCACCTGTGACATTATGAGCTGGTACGAATAACAGAATACTTTTCAGTGCGCCTACGCAACAATTTTTAGAGGGAAATTTAAATACTCTAAAATCATGCATTATTAAATGCATTTTATCATTAGTTCTCACTTGTCATTGCTAAATAAGTATCGCTCTCTTGGAAGAAGATCTACTAAACTAAAAAATTTTCGGTTTTCAGATTTTTGTGTATTCATACTCAACGAGATGTTTATTTTATTATAATGCAGAGCAGCAAAAAAATGTTATCGTATGACCGTTTTTCAAGCAGTTGTGTCAGTTTAGAACTAATGAAACTTCCCTCGATGTTTTGGAGAAGTCACATTTTTAGTTGTAGTCATCTCAGCATTTATTCAAATTATTTCTTCTAAAAACTAAGCTTATACAAAAAATAAATAAATAATTAAGTGCCCTGATAAGTATCTGAGGTCAAGGAGGATGGAACCGATGGAGATGACACATCGGAGTGATAAAATAGTTAATAAATTATCAGAGTGACGAAATAGTAATAAATTCCATTATAATATCAAAGTGACGAAATAGCTAAACAATTATCAGAGTGACAAATTAATAAAAAATTATATCATAATATCAGAGCGAAGAAATAGTAATAAATTCTTGTTTTAACTTTAAATTAACCCAAAATTGTTGGTTTTACTAAAATGTATCGCTACATCAAAGAAAAATGATCGCTATATCAAAGAAAAATTCAACGGTAACGGAAAAGCGAAATGCACTTGCGCTATCCAAAATCCAATTCATGAAATGGAATCAGAACCAATGAAAACCTAATAAACGTTCCCTATATCATAGAAAACTCCGACAATTACGGAAATACAAAACGTGCGAGCGCGAACCAAAATCCAGCTGAAAAAATGTAATCAGAATCCTCGAAAACCTTATAAACGATCCCTTTATCATAGAAATCTTCAGTATTAACGGAAAATCGGAATGCGCATGCGTGATCGGAAATCCTTTAGTGAATTCGGAAATAGCGCCCTTGACAACCTAGTAAACGATACCTATGCCGAAATTTTTTGAAAACTAATAAGTAGAAATGCTCGTGGCCGAACAAAATTTCGGTAGTAAATTTGACATTAGCAACTTCCAAAACCTAATGAACGACCACCAAATCGATGAAATCCACCCCCTCTCCCCACTAAATAAATAAAAAATAATAAATATTTAAAAATAAATAAACAACAATTTTATTTCAAAAATTTAAACTCCTTGAAATTAACACTAAATATCAAATATCTAATAAACAAAAAAAATGTCGGAAGAATATGTCAAAATTATTTCTAAAGTCATTATTGCAATTAAAATAATAATTTTTTAATAACAAAAATGTCCAATTGGGTTACAATTGAAATGGAAAAAGTTACAATTGAATTGGAAAAGGTGGCAATTGATATGGAAAGCGTTACAATTGAAATGGAAAAGGTTACATTTGAAATGGAAAAACCTAATAAACGACCCCTATGTCATAGAAAACTCCAACAGTAACGGAAATGAAAAATGCGCATGCACGATCCAAAATCCAATTAAAAAAATGGAATCAGAGGTGTCGAAAACCTTATAAACAATTGCTTAATCACAGAAAACTTCAATTCAACATAAAATCGAAATGCGCACACGCTATTGGAAATCTGACAGTAAATTCGGAAAATATTACAATTGACGTGGAAATGCTATATTTAAAATGTTTTAGTAGGAACTTTTATTATCAGAACATTTATAAAACAGTTCCGGCGAGAATCTATATTAACAGAACTTTTATCAAAAATGTCTTTTGATATAACTGCTTAAGGAACTTTGTATTGAAACGTCCTTTTGATAAAAGTTCTTCTTGAACTTTTATGCTAAAACTTCAATTGGAAAAGTTCTTGAAAATCAGTAAAACTGAAACTTTTTGAAACAGTCCAATAACTGCTTCCTATCCTGATTTCAACACATCTATATAATAAAAAGCTTGGGTACATAGATTGGTATGTAGTTCCTTAGGTAAATGCCCATTAATTCTTGATTCTTATTTCTCACTATGGGGAAGGAGTGATGGGAAAAAGTTGATAACTTCATTTATTACTTGCTTTTGTATTTGATGTGGGTAATCGCCTTTAAAAATACGGGCTATTATTATCTTTATTGTCATTGTAAGTATTTCATTATGTTTGTGCAACTATTGTTTACTGCTATCGGTTCCTATGTTTTTTACATAGGAACTTCCCTAAGACAAGTTACCTTCAAGCATTTATTTAAAAAAGGGTTCAGAAATTATTAATACATTTGTAATGAAACCTTTAATAATCAATAGAAATTGGATAAAATCTTCAAGCGCCATTTTCTCAAAAGTACAACTTTCGGAGTTAAGCCGGTTTTCTTCCTAACTAGCGATATGTCATAAGTTTTTAAAAAATGTCAGTTTTGTTCAAACTGTCACAAGTCAAAAAAATTATGTTTGAAATAAAAATATACATACATAAATAGCTACATATTAGCATTTGCTTGCAAATGGGCTCAAGAAATCATTAATACAACCGTAAGGTAGCCTGTAATAATCAGTTAAAATATGATGAAAACTTCATGCGCCATTTTGAGACGCCAAAACCAAATATTTTTTTAATGTTTAATTTAACAAATCAAGAGGAGTTTGACAAAAATTTCATACCTAAGGGATGCAATTATGTTGTATTTTGAGATTTTATTTAAAAAAATCGTGGACGTCTGTAAAATTCATTTGTATTTCACAACTTGGATTTTTTCGACACGCAAAAGACGGCCGATCTATGGATGCCCATTATTTTTTATAACTCTAAGAAACACCAGTAGTCAATTTTTTCAAGTCGTTCACAGAAAAGTTGAAATTTGAAGAAGAGTGGCAATTAAATGACCCTTAATATCGAAAAAGTCTTCAAATAAAACATTTAGAGAACTTAATCTTCATTAAAAACCAATAGTCATTTTTAAAATTACTCGAAATGGTTCCTTAGAAAATGTACTTAATTAGCGGAGAAGTGGTAGGGACGTAAGCGCTTTCAGTCTTATTCTACATCAATGAGCATTCATAATTGCAATAGTTATTAGTAGCTTAATCGAATAATTTAGTTTAATTACATTAACGAGCTTATATTAATGCAATAATTCAAGTGCCGGCAACAATTATATATATATTTTTTTATTTATTTATTTTTTATTTTACATTCTTTACTCTGTCCTGAGGATTTATAAGACAGGCCCTCTCTTAAACAAATATACAATTATAGTAATAAATCAATCAATCATGGCGGCATTTTATTCAAGAAAAAACGTAAAATTATCATTCATTTTTCATTCTGTGCTCATGAAAATGGCCAACTATGCGAAAAGTATTATAATGATCTTATATAAAAGAAATTTAATTTGCTAAAATTAGAGCTCTAATAGAGCTCTTTGTGTTAATCAGTTCTAGAGATAATGCTTTAAAAAAAACACCTTTAAAAAAAGCAAATGAGAAATCACCGTTATGTTAATTTATTTTGGATTTTTATTATTAATTAGTTTTGATAAATATCATGGATACTGCTCTTCCTACGAATATAATGATTATAAACTACTTTATGATGCATTTACATCCTTACGTCTAATAGTTACTAAGATAAGGTCTTTCAAAAAATAATTTTAATATTTGGAAAAACGAGAAATCACCATTATGTGAATTTATTTTTCCAAATATCATAGAAACTGTTCTTCCTACGAAGACAATTATAATAAACTACTTTATGCCGCATTTAACTAGCTCTAATTTGACTGATAATTGGCATCGCGCCAAATACCAAGTTGTTACAAAAGTCCTTATGCATAAGTACAGCTATCAGGTCTTAAAAATCTAGACGTTCCTCATCTTGGGGTCACGATTCTGGAGTTTTACCATAGTTCTAGTTTTTTATTGTTTTCTAAAGTTTTTAAGATTAAAATTCTACAGCATGTAGTACAATGGCAAAACTATACACGAAAAAAAATCAAAAGCGAGTCTCTTTTCCTTAGTACACTTTTCCAACTTTTACCTTTAGAAAGTAATCATATTTGACCAATCACCGAGGATAGTTGCTTTGATTGAAGGTTGATTGAATGCAAAGAAGAGATTAGTTATCTTCGGGAGAATGTAATTGTAAAGTTCATAATTAATTTTTCATACAAATCTGCTTCAGGTAAGTAACCTACAAACCATGGGCATCGTTCTGCTTCAATCATTGGGGAAACGTGGACCATGATATAGTTTCTCTATAATTAATGCGGAATAAATTTAAATATTGTTACTATATTTGTATGATAACATGGAAATAACTAAATAAATGCAATAGTCAGCTTTTTATAAGTTTCACCTCTTATAAAATCTGTAATGATTTGGTTTCATCTATATACCTATTTGGTTTTATCTATGTACTGATTTGGTGTTATCTATGTACTGATTTATCTCATATAATTATTGTTTTTTAAAAATTTAGCAATATTTTTGCTCCTGTAATTTAAACTTCAATATATAAAACCAGTTGGTGCGTGCTAACAATTCGTATGGTTTATTGGTCAGCAGTAAAAGTATAAATACATCCTGGGCGCTACAGCCCCTCTCAGGCCCTAGCCTCCGTCAGAAATCGTCCCCATGGTTCTCAGTCCCGTGCCATTATCCACCACATCTCTGCACCCAGCCTTACCGTAACGTGGCCAACCTGGTCCATCCATCTTATCTTTGGTCTTCCTTTCTTTATTTTTCCAATCATACGAAATTCCAAAACGTTTTTGGGCATCCTATCCTCTGCCATCCTTTTCACATGACCAGCTCATCTCAGTCTCATGACCTTGATGAATTTCACGATTGGGATATCATTAAATTTTGTGTATATGTCCACATTATGCCTTTTTCTCCATATTCCATTTTCGTGAATTGGTCCGTAAATTCGGCGTAGTATCCTCGTTTCAAACACCGACTGTCTCTGCTCGTCATCCTTCTTCAGAACCCAGCTTTCTGAACCATAGGTTAATATTGGTCTTATTAAGATTTTGTACAGGGTTACTTTTGTTTCCTTAGTTATTAGTTGGAATCTAAAGTGCTTATTTAATCTATGGTAACTCGTATTAGCTGAAAAAATTCTTTTTTTCGATTTCTTTGGAAGTGCTATTTTAGGTGACAACGTAAGCTCCCAGATATACAAATCCATTAACTTTTTCGAATTTATAATTATTTATCTGAAGGCATGTTGCATTGTCGTAACAATATATTTAGGTTTGTAGTCATATACTTTGTCTTATTTTCTTTAATCGACAATCTCATTCGTTTAGCACATGACTCGAGGGCTGTGAATGTTTCTTTTAATCCATTTTCTGTTCTACTTATGACATCAATATCGTCAGCGTATGCTAGGAACTGGTTTTCTTTATTAAAGATATGCCCTCTGGCCTGTATCTTGGAATCTCGTATGACCTTCTCAAGTGCTATGTTAAAAAGAAGACATGCCATGGCATCCCCTTGTTTGAGACCATTAAGTATATTGATTGGAGTTGAAAGGTGTGATTGTACTCGTATATGACATTTGGATTTGGTCATACACATTTTAATGAACAGGATAAGTTTTGATGGTATATTCAATTCTCTCATTGCTTGGTAGAGTATCTTTCTGTTAATAGTATCATAGGCAGATTGGAAGTCCAGAAATAAACGGTGCGTCGTTATTCTATATTCTAGTGTCTTTTCCATTATCTGTTTGAGAGTGAAAATCTGATCTGTTGTCGATTTGCTGTTAGCAAACCCACATTGATAATCCTGTATGTTTTCTTCAACATAGGGGTATAACCTATCGAATATTAAATTATATAATAGTTGGCAGGCTCTATTCAGCAATGAAATTCCTCTATAGTTTGTGCAATTAAGGGGGTTGCCTTTTTTATGTATTAAACATTATTCCATCCCTTCGGCATTTCCTCTCTTGTCCATATGGCTTCAACCAGGTGTGTGATCTCCTTAATAAAATCATTTCCTACATTAGCAAATAGCAAAATAGTAAAATAGTAATTCACAAGGTATTCCATCAGATCCGAAGGACTTATTATTTTTAAGCTTTTCAATGCATTCAGACACTTCATCATAAGAGGGCGGCAAATTTCGGTTAAAGTACCTTGAATAAATTTTGTAGAGCATAAAATTTCCTATAACTTTATGTTTATAATTATCTTTTAGCTCAATACAATATCGAGATATAAAGCCTTGAACATGTGTACCAGTTCGTAAAAAGCCGTAAAATACACTAGGTTTGATTTTTTTTTTTGAGCACCCTGTTTCTACTACAGTTTTGAGAAAAAATAACTAACCATTAATGTAGCGGAGCATACAATTTCATACAACGCTTGTATGTTTTTATTATGTCTATTTTGCTAACCCAACGAAAACTGGCCGAAAATTGAATAGTATTTTGAACTTTTCATTTCTAGATTTCTTCATTTTTTAACAT
Source organism: Rhaphigaster nebulosa (assembly GCA_948150685.1). Classification (NCBI taxonomy): domain Eukaryota; kingdom Metazoa; phylum Arthropoda; class Insecta; order Hemiptera; family Pentatomidae; genus Rhaphigaster; species Rhaphigaster nebulosa. The sequence continues at coordinate 101,374,752 of OX411307.1, read as the reverse complement.
ATTTTATTTGCAGTTTTATTGCAAATAAAATTAAGATTAGTGACTGAGGAAGTAGTTACGAAAGGTAATGAATTGAAATATTCATTTTTTTCGAAAATTATCATTTATTGATAACAATGAAGTCACAAATATAACAAAAAAATAATCAATTTTAATAACTGTTAATTATATTAAACTCATTCAGACTCTTGAAAAGATAATAATCAATAAGGGGTGATCCTGACACTTTATGTTTGTAAAAGCCTATAAAATTCACGACAGGTTTTTTTTATTCACAACAGTATTTATTATTATTTTATAACTCAAAATTGCTATATGTTTTATTTATTTTTTTTATCAATATTAAGTATCGAGGTTCTAGTCCACCGTGTCAAAAATTGAAAAAGCGGTAAAAAAAAAAAATTTATTTACAATTGTTGGTACAATTGTAACATAAAAATAAGTGATGTAGTATATAGCAGGCGCGTATGGGGGGAGTTAAATTTTTGTTCGAGAGGGGGGATTTAATATGAAAGCAAGTAATCATTAAATGTCTATAATTGCCAAAGAGCGTAAGTTTTAAGGATAAGAATAAAAATTGGATAAAAAATTATTACTTAAAATCCAAAACGTATATATAACTTATAGAGGGAATATATCGCCCTAATCCCTCACCCCTGCGTACGACACTGGTACACAGTAATGGTAAAAAATTGAAACATTAGAATTTTCGAAAAATTAACATCTATTGACAACAATTAAGTCATGAATACGACAACGAAAATCTATTTTAATAATTCCTAATATTATATTTTCATTTACATTTTTTAAAGTATAATAATCAATTTGGGGTGATTCTGGTACTTTAAATTTTGAGGGTCTTACTCGGCACCGGAACATCTTCAATATTTTCATTTGTCTCATCAGCCAATTCTGAGGCAACTGGGTCTCCAAATTCTTTGTCTTCACTACCTAAGGTTGTAGTAGCATTCTTACACGAGTGTAGTGAATGCAGAGCAGAGAGCATTTCATCCCCAACTCTCTGCTGGTGCACTTTTCAGTGCAACCTCTTTTGCTTTAGCAGGATATAAAGTTCAGCAAGGCCTGAGGTACAGCTTCCTTCAACATTGGTACTAAACCCAAGAGCATCCTTCTTCCACCCCCATTCACTTGGATTTTTATCGTAACAAAGCAAAGTCTGAACTTGCAAGTATGCTCTTGAAGAGTGATGTCGGACGGCATCTTTGGTGGGTGGTAGGTTGGATAAATTTAATGAAGGTGTTAGGATTACCCCAGATTGATTATTGCATTTTCAAAAATGTGAATGAGTTAAATATAATTGTATAATAATATTAAGATTTTTTTTATTGTTAATTTAACCTATGCCAGTAAAAAAACTAATTTGCAATTTCGAAAGACATATGCGAGCTGCGCAGCACCAAAAAACACCCAAATTTTGGCTTTATTATCAGTTATACATCTATGTTACACTTTCATCAGCTACATCAAAAGAAACTTTCGTAATAACGTTTCGGTTGTTTTAAATGGTTACCCTGAGGATGCCGTTAATAACAGCACCAAAAGTGATGAATGACTCCGACGCTGTGCTTCTCACTTCTACTATGATATAATGTTTGAGGAATCTACCATCATCGAACTACCTCAAGAAAAATTAAAACAAGAGTCGTCTCATCACACTTCTTCACGAGTCATTTGAGAACCATTCAAGTAAAAGTTGACGAAGAAGACGCTGATCGAAACATCATTGACATGGCACTATCCAAAATTCCAACTTTTGACCTTGTGATTGTATTAGGAGAAGATGTCCTCGTTCCAATGGTTTAGGCTCAGATGATATAAATATCTACTTCCAGAAGAGTAGCGGAGGTGAAGCCGGCAATTGCCATTACTCAAAATTCTCTTTCAGTTATCTACCTGCTCAACACTCACCAGCGTAATGCTTTTTATTCATGCGTTCAGCGGGTCTGACACTACTTCGGCTCCTTTTGGCCATGGTAAAACCATGTTGACTAGCATATTAAACGAAAATCCCCATCTTGTGAAACTGGTTGAACTTTTCCTGCTCCCAGACTTAAGTAAGGAGGCCATAGCAAATGCTGGGAAGAAGTATTTTCTAGCTTTGTACGTGGGTGATTTCTTAACAGCCAGCTTGAATAGCCTCCGCTACCAGCTGCTCGTTAAATCTACAGCTAACTCCAAAATTAATGTTGTTCGTTTGCCACCAGCAGAGGCTGCAGAACATCCCCATGCTTCCAGAACTTACTACCAAATTCAGAAGTGGTTGGGAGTTGAAAAAAATCTTAAATATTGTGGGTGGAAGCTCGATTATCAGGGGTTTACTCCCATCACCACCATCCTGCTCCTCAGATCTTGCTAGAAGTGCAAAACAGGTTGCAATGGCGTTTGCAGTTGGATTTTAAAATAAATCCTCTTAAATAAAGTCAGATCTATGTCAAAATTTGTTCTTATATTTACCCTGCATGCCATCATATAGTTTAGCTAAGTGAATTGGTAAACGCGAAACCCTCGGAAAAGATCTTCAATGGTATTTATAATATCCCAACATAGTGACAATAGCATGGAGGTCTGCAGTCTCTAGCCTTTTAAAGTAATATCGATGAATAATACAATTGGATTGATCAGTTCCCTTCTGAAACCGATTCTAATACATGGAATCAGTATATAATACATAAATAAATCAAGCAAATGCGGTTTCTGCAACCTCTACCTGCTTTAGAAAAGCAGATCGCCAGAAACATAGCAATATATATAATTTTTATTAAAACATAAAATATAAGTACAAAGTAAAATTCAAATTATTTTCTTCTAATTTATATTTTCCCCTTTGCACTTTTTATACTATTATAATCTAGGCTCAGAAATATTTTCATTTTTTATTATTTATATTACCCAGTGATGCCAAATCTTTAACCATTTAATCCTACCATCATAAAGTGTTTCAGTTTTTCTGGGGGGGGGGGGGGGGAGAGGTTGGCTTATTCCCATGCAGAATACTATTTTAAAAACCTAAATAATTTGATAATTATTATATTTATAATTACAGGATTAATAATCGACTACAATGACTTTACAACTGCAATGAATAGAGTAACTGAGAGTGAAGATTAAAAAAATGTGACAAATGTAATAGAAGATTTTAAGTCAATTCATTTAGTCTCCCAAATAGCAGTGCATAACTAACCAGTCAATGTTTCACCAAATCAGCCCTCATCAGGACAAAAGAGATGAGAACAAATAAATGCAGAGTAGAGGCAGGATATCTCACATCCACAATCTAAAAAATAGTAACCTAATAGCTATAACACATCGATTTCTGATGATGCCTGAATAGGCGAAACGTTGATTGGTTAGTTATTCACTGCTTCTTGAGAGACTATATCAGTAAATAACTAACCAGCTTAGAACCTCAAAAGAATATTTAACTATTTTTAACAGCTCAGTTATTATTTGAATTCTTATCAATTATTTGAAACTTTATTTACTTTTATCCAGCAATTAGCAGTTACTTTTGTCCTCAATTTTCTTAGCAGATATTTTGGACCGTTGCACATAGGAGTATTTGAACCTTAAAACTGGACAAAAGTCCAAATCAGTGAGTTTGTGAAAAGAATATTAAACTCATCATTCTTCAAGCTTGATAACCCATTTTCATCCCTCTGAATTCTTTGAGGATGCCATATAATTTACTTATTGTGTATTCTGGACGGTTTCAAGGAGAAAAAAAAAAATAATACGTTATAATAACTGTATTTTACTACTCATTATATTTGAAGTAACAAAAAATAAAATGACGGAGGAAGGTGGAAGATTTTTTTGTATAATATAGCTCTAAATTTTATGTTTATATTCAACATTTTATATGAGCCAGTTATCAAGCTTGAAGATTGTTTGGTTTAATGGAGTTTTTCACAAACTTTCTCATTCGGAGCTTTGTCTGGTTTTAAGGCTCAAATAACCGTCGTTTGGATTCCACGTAAGATAGTGGAATTTCTGTCTTCACTGGTCTTAGTTGCAAAATGTTAGGAAGTTGAATCAAATACAGAGCCTTTTTTAAAAAGATTTATTATTTTTTTTTTTAGCACTCCCCTCTTAAGTTAATTTATGGATCCACACTTAGTGTATATAGAAACGGTTGAAGACATGGCACTATAATGCCATTTTAGGATGATACTACGCTCTATGAAAGCGCAGTAGAAGCCGACCATTAGGATTAAGATAATTCTTAGCTGTTCTACCCTTAGCTTCAAAGTGCTAAAAAATAAATAAATAAAAAATTATTAACCTCCTAAACTTCGGGTCGATACGCATTGGGCAATACATCCTTCAAACGTTCATTTAATGCCTTATCATTTTATGGAAATAAATTTTTACCATTCTACGGTAGCGTATTATCTATGGACGTATTTTACCAAAACAGTTCGACCTTATTCAACGTTATAAGAAGATATAAAATTATTCGGAACAATTTGATCTATTTTCTATTTGTCGGGGCGAGAAAATAAATTTAACATAACGTCGCTGAATCCTGCTACAAGAGGAAGTGACCTTGTAAGTAGCTAACAATGTCAAATTGACATTAGTATTTAGCACAAAAACCATTTAAAAAAAGTTAATAAAAATTAATTCAAGAGAGTGTTATTCATCACATTTTTTCCCCCCTGCCTAGCCATTTCTGGCATACGGGGTTCGGGAGCAGTGGGGTAGTGCGCTGGGATAACGCATGCAACTGCTCCCATAAATCGACACTTTATTTTAAAATTCTTATTTTACAGATAATTTGAGGACTATTTAATTAAGGGGACAATAGTAATCCTGCTACAGTGGTGCAGCCCGGAGCGCGGTTGCGCACCTTAGGGCTGCACCTTATCCTCTGCCGGGCGGCGTGGCCAGCACTACCGGCGCCAAAGAAACTTGTGCCATAGAAGGAGAGTCAATTATCTATCGAAATACTGCCGCACTTTGGTTCAGGCGTTTCAACAATGCATTTTGGAATTTGAGCCTTGCAGATGAATCCAGATCAGGTCGTCCATCGGTCGTTGATGATGACATTCTTCTTGAATGTGTGAACCAGGACCCACATGCAACTATTCGTGGTTAGTAGTGAGTTGACAGTGGTCGAGTGCACATCGCTTAATCCTCTACAGCTCGCTGGGATTATCAGGCCAGTCCTGTCCAATATTATTACTAACCATTATTTTACTCAGCTGGCATATTTGCGTCTGCTGTTAATTTGTACTAATTATCACCTTTTCATTGATTTTTTTTTCTTTTCTTACTTAATTTCTGTTTAAACTAATACGTGCTGGTGGAATCGCGTAAACGGCTCCCGAAGCATGGCCCTTGACGACCCAGGGGACAAAAAACCCCATATCAAATAAAAAAGAAAATGAAATTTCAGTAGAAAATAGACCAATAAAACATTTTGAAAACTCACCTAAATTCTTGAGACACTTTCGAGCCCCTTTTATTGTAATTATTGAGAAAGACGACGACAATAAACTGGAAACATTTCATGACATGAAAATTGCAAAGCTTTTGGCTTTAAGCAATTCAGAAGTAATTTCTGTTAGAAGGAAAAATAAAAATCAAATTGAAATTAATTTTAAAACTTACGAGTACGCTAATCGATTTTTATCTAACTGCTTTATCAAAACTAACAATCTTAAAGCTTTCATCCCGAAACAATACACAGTTAAATACGGTGTTATTAGGGGAATTCCAGTAAACATTGATGAAAAAGAGATTCTTGAAAATTTAGTCAGTGCAGAAAAAATAATTAGTGTACGTCGTTTATATCGCCGAGAAGTCAAGACAGAGGAGGTTTTAAAATTACCAACACCTTCCGTACAAATAACTTTTCACTCTCAGCGCCTACCTGAAAACGTCACCCTTTACCTAGCTCCGCGTAAAGTTCAGCCATATATTTTTAGGCCTCTCTTTTGCGGAAACTGTTTAAATTATGGTCATTTAAAAGATAAATGCAGGGGTAAAACTAAATGTAGCAATTGTGGAGACATTACTCACCAAACTAACGAATGTGGGAACACTACCAAATGCATACACTGCAAACTTCAACATTTGCCAACAGATAAAGCCTGTTCAGAAAGAAAACGTCAAGAAAAGATTAAGCAAGTAATGGCAACACAGCCCATTAATTACAAAGAAGCGGCTAAGGTAATACAGCCAATAGCCACTTTTAATAGGTCCTTCCCTCTCGATTTCCCGGAATTACCCCATACAGAGTCACAAAATCCTTACAACGTACAAAATATCAATCAGACTCGAACTTTAACAAATTTCTCAGCTCAAAATCACAGGGATAGATCAATTAAAAGACCGCGTACTGGACTATCCTCTGACCACTTCTGGGACTTACCCCCTCCTCCCGTCTCTGAGGCATCTCATCCAATTCATTCCATTCCAAAAAGTTTCACTTATAGTAACCCACACAAAAGCACACCAGATTCAAAATATATACAGTTCCTCAATTCTTTAATTTTGAAAATAAGGAACTCATCAGATGAAAAGGAAACTGTCAATATAATCGGTCAATCATTTTATAATTTTGTTCAAGACAACAAACAAATCATAAACAGTCTATCACCATATGGAGAAACAAGAACACATAACATGGAGTAGTATTTCCAACTTAAATAATTAGGCATTCACTAGTTTACAATTTAATATTACAAAATATATAAATCTATATCACAACAATTTCTACTATGTCAAGACCAAAACTTTTCAAACATGTCAACAATTTAAAAATCATCCAATTCAACTGCCGGAGTATTAATAATAAATTTCAAGAACTTATCAATTACATGAATATAAACCAGGTGCATGTAGCTCTTCTTCAGGAAACGTGGTTCAACAAAACAAATAAATATGAATCTAATAATTACTCAGTGATGAAAAAGTATAGGAAAGATAATTATGGTGGTGTAGGAATTATCATTCACAACTCAATAGAATACGAAAAAATCACAATAGACAACACAGGCCCTATAGAAGTACTTGCTATCCAATCAACAAACTTAGATCCGAAAATCTGCTTCATTTCTGTATACATTCCTCCCTCTGCTAGACCAAACATCTCCCACTTTGCGAAAATTTTCTCGATTCCTGAAAAGCTAAGTAACTTCTCTGTAATTATAGGAGGGGATTTTAACGCTGAATCCAAATTCTATGGTAGTTCACGGGACTCCTCAAGAGGCAATATAATAATCGAACAACTTTCTCAACAGCCCATTGTATTACTAAATGAATTTGGTAAAGCCACACGCCTTGGAAGTCCAGGTCATAAAACTTCTATCACAGATCTTACTTTTGTAACCCTGGAATTATCTCATAGACTTTTATGGTCAATAACTGATGAAAATCTTGGTAGCGACCACCTAATAATAACCATCTCCTTCTCTTCCTGTTCTTTCACTAGTATAGTACAGGCTAGAAGGAGTTTTAAGAAAATTAATCGTGATTTATAAATAACACAACTTCAAAGTTCAAAATTCCACGTGGAGAATAACATTAAAAATTTAACGACGCTTATTAATCAGGCAGGAGAGATGGCAATTCCTCGAACAAAACAAAATCCGTGCAAAAATTTTTTCCCAAAACCTTGGTGGAATGAGGCCTTGGAGGCAGCGTACAAACAAAAGACCACATCAATAAAAAATTATCGAAAAAACATGAACCTTGAGAACTATAAGACAATGAGAACAAACATAAACAAGGTTAAAAAGCTTATAGCAAAGGCGAAGAGGGATAGCTGGAAGAACGATTTTGCAGGCAAAATCGATCCTGGCAACTATCGATCGATGTGGAACAAAGTTCGAAGTTTTCAAGGTACAAAGTATTCTTCATCGACAAACCCTATTACCTCATGTAAAGCCAAAGCCGAAGACTTCCTCAAGCAGATTGGAGACAACTCGATGCCTATGCCACCATACATTCTGGCAAACATAGATCTACCTAAAAATGAATACGTCTCAGCTCATCCAGTTGCTTGTAAATTTAATGAATCAGAGCTTGATGCCGCTCTACAAGGCAAAAAATCCACAGCCCCTGGTCTAGATGAAATCAATTATGAGATGATAGCTCTTCTACCTAGATTTCTGAAGCTTAAGCTACTCAGAGCATTCAATGATATTTGGGAAACATCAAATGTCCCTCCTGATTGGAGACAGGTTCTAATAATTCCTATCTCAAACCTGGCAGAGACCCTTCCCTTCTATCCAGTTCGAGACCCATCGCCCTCATCTCCTGCTTAGCTAAGACATTTAACATTATGGTTAAACATAGACTAGAGTGGTTTCTTGAAAATAATCATATAATAAGTCAAAACAGTTTTGGCTTTCAAAAAAACCGTTCAACGTCCGACAGCATCATGTTTTTTATAAATGAAATATACAAAACATATAATAGCAAAAATATTCTCCTAGCGATTTCCCTGGACCTCCAAGACGCTTATAACAAAGTTAACATAACAAAGTTAAAAGAAATCTTGATAGATATCGATCTCCAGGTAGTAATGATAAAGTGGATTATTAATTACCTATCATTTAGAACATACTACTTACGAACATCCGAGGGAGAGGTCAAAGTTCATTCACAGACAGGCTTGCCCCAGGGAGATCCTTTAAGTCCCATTTTATTCAATATTTACACACACATGATAACGAAGTTCCCCCCTGATAAATGCAAAATTCTACAGTATGCTGACGATTTAATACTCTATACAACATGTTCAAATATATCTGAAGGATGTCATATACTGAAAAAAGGATTTAACACATTAGAAGAAAAGCTTCAGGCACTTAATGTTCAAATAAACATATCAAAATGCAAAATTATCCCCTTTACAAAAAAAAAGAAAACTAAATCTAGCACAATTAATCATTCCCACAAACAGAGGAGTAATAGAAGTCACCAATACTGTAAAATTCTTAGGAGTATACCTTGACACCAAACTTTCGTTTAAAACACACATACAAAACACATACAACAAAGCAGCCAATAGCTTAAACATAATAAAATCAATAGCAGGAGTTACCTGGGGAGCACACCCCCACAATTTACTTACCATTTATAAAACTATGGTCAGATCAATAATGGATTACGCATCCATAATATACAATGAGTCTAACTCTCCACTAATTAAAAAACTAGATACAATTCAAAATAATGCTCTAAGGATATGTTTAGGAGCGTTTCGCACAAGCCCTGTAAATGCTCTGCAAGCTGAAGCAGGTGAAATGCCTCTTTATTTGAGAAGGGAGTGGATAACAAAAAAATTTCTTCTAAAAGTAGCATCTAACAGTACCCATCCTCTATATGAATCTATCCGGAAGGGCACCCTATACATCCCAAAAGCACGAATTATAGTTCAACAAATGAGACACTCATTTAACTCACTTGCTACCTCTGCCGGACCACTCGACCTATGCACCCCCATTCCAAAGTCACAAATCGTTATTAAAACCAATTCCAAACTACATCAAACAGACTTGCCCAAACCACATTACCCAGCAACAGTTCTAAGACAGAAAACCATAGAAACTTTGTCAGAAAAGTTCAAACATCATCATAAAATATATACTGACGCGTCTAAAGATAAAAACAAGGTTGCAGTAGGGATATACGATGCCCATTCTAAACAAGAAACATCTATGAATCTCCCGACAAAGTTTAGTATTTATAGTGCTGAATTATACGCTGTCACCGAGGCTTTTAAATTAGCCAATAGACTGTACAAAAATACAAAAGTAGTCATTTTAACAGATTCTGCATCCGTATGTAACACTCTCCAAAACATCCACAGACAACAAATCCCATCATATTTAATCAACAACATAATACAGGAGGTCCATTGCACAACAAATAACAGATTCAAGGTCCAATGGGTACCAGGGCATGTTGGTCTCTATGGGAATGAACGGGCTGACAAGCTGGCAAAGCAGGGAACAGAAAGTGCAAAAAACGCTAAGCTACCTCTACCTGAACTAGTCCTGTGGGTTAAAAAACAACATATTATCGAATGGCAAGAAAGATATACCTGGGAATCAAGATCAAAAGGCAAGGATCATTATATTATCCACCCTAATGTCAATCTTCGACCATGGTTCTCCCATATCAGCACTATGCTGAACAGAAAAGAAATATCATTATTGACTAGACTAAGAATCAACCATGGCCGAACGAATCGCGGATTAACACTAATTAAAGTTAATAAGAATGACAAATGCTCCAAATGTAACACCATCGAAGACCCAATACATGTTATCGTTAAATGCAGCAAATACAACAGTTATCGGATAAAATACCCTGATATACAAAACCACAACACATTTCTCCAAAAAGTTGCAAACCTGGATGGGAACATGATACAATCTTTATGTCGTTTCATAGAAGAAAGTAGAATAGAATTCTAAAAACCAATTACATTACCTTCCATAAACTCACATGATAATATTACGGGCTGTATAGGACTTCAATGGAAGTCTTAAGCCAAAAAAAAAAAAAAAAAAAAAAAAAAAACTTTTCGTGGTTTATTGGCCGCAGTAGAGGCTACCAATGCCACAGTGGCTCATCATCTTAAAATCCTGAGGGTACGGAATTTAAGACCAAGGTCCGACCCACATGACTTGACAGAAGCCCAAGCTAGTTGATATGTGCAAAGTTTTGCTTCAAAACCCGAAAGATGACAGGTTTTGGAAAAAAATTATCACAAGTGATGAAAAGGGGATATTTTTAAAACACCCTAGCAAGGAAAAGCTGTGGGTACGGCCAGGTGAAGCTGCACAACTGGAGGTTCGCCAAGATCGGTTTGGGAAAAAAGTGATGCTTTATGTTTGGTGGAACTTCGAAGGCGTTTTACATTTTGAGCTTGTTCCTGATGGTCGGGTAGTGGATTCAAACCTTTACTATGAACAGCTAGACAGAGTTTATGCAGTTTTGAGTGCAAAAAACCCCGCTTTGGTCAATAGGAACCAAGCCATTTTGCAACACGACAATACCACTGCACATCGTTCTCGTTTGACCAAAGAAAAATTATCGGAACTGCAAGGAGTAAACGTTATGCCTCATCATGCGTATAGCCCAGATATTGCACCATCAGATTATAGTTTGTTTAGATTGATGGCTCATTTTTTAAAAGGTCGGATCTTTGATAATTATGCGGAGGTAAAAACTGAATGTGAAGAGTTCTTTGTCTCGAAACGAAAGAAACCGGCATCTAATCCAATTACTGGCAGAATGATGTGTGAAAGTAGTTGAAAACAATGGGCTTTACTTTGAAGAGTAGTATTCAATAATGTTTAAAATATGTAATCTGAAATAAAGCTATACTAATGCACAAAGACGTTTGTAACAACCTAGTAGTAATACAACTAGGGACGGGCCTTGCTCGGAAACGATTTAATTTTAATCATTTAACGTGGACAAAAAAAATACAATAGTGATATGTTGTACAATCATGTACCTTATATTTATATTTATATAGACGTAAAAATATCACAATGCATTTACAACATATGATATTTATAATCATTAGAGAAGTTCAAAACAGAAAACTTTCTATTCGTATTCTGCTTATTCTATTATTCCTCCTTTTTTACAGCAATATTTAAATTCATTTCATACATTCAATGTATTTCCTGTTTGTGTCCTTGGTTTTGTTTACTAAATAAATGTTATCCTTGAGTAATGGATTAGGGTAATCGATTTCTGAGATTTAAAAATGTTTATTTCCACGGGATTTCGAAATTACTGTATCAGGGCTTGAAATTAAAAGTTAACTTTCATTCTTAATCACTTTCGATATGACTATAATTTTCGATTGTTTTTTCTACTCCTTTGGAACTAGAAATTTTTAATAAATGCTTTCATAGAATTTTTATTTTAAAAACTTTTATCTACTATTTATCAATTAAAGCAATTTATTTCACAAACAAAGTAAATATAAAAAAACAACAGGACATTTCTTGGTTACTCTATTTAATTTTAATTTAAGACTATAATCCAAAAAGATGGTGAAAAGATCAATTTTAATATATTCTTTGTAAAATACATATTTTTTTATTTTAAAAGGCCGACAAAATATTAATATATATAGAGAGAACGGAATCAAGGAATAATAAACAATAAGGCTACAGATGTGACTATCAGGGCAGGGCCAAAACTTCTTCCTCCCTCATCTAATAAAAGTTATCAGTTTACAGCAGTATTATAAGTTGTATATTTCCAAATAAATAACACCATCTATTAACATTAACATTGACTGAATTATCAATCAAAAGGCAGAAATAAATATATTTTATTTTACCTAATATAAAATTTCGCTCGAAATTTTCCGTCCGGGATAAGTGCCCCTTTGCTGCCTTTGCCCCTCTTGTTCCAGTCCTGTATCAGGATGGCCACAGAATAGGGATACTCGTAGAGCAGGCCGGGAATATACCATACATTTTTTAAAATATTTTTTAATGTTTGTATATATTCTTCCTTTGAAACATCAGCCATTTTTAATTTGCAATGCATATTTATAAGGGAATATAGGAAGGATGATTTGTAGAATTATGTGATTGTGTTGTCTTATTCCGATTCAGGAGGGATTGATAGGACAAATAATACAGTTTGTACCAATTTATAACCATTTTGACCTTGATTAGGATTCCATTTATAGGAATCCAATGTCTTGATCACTGGGCCATATAAGTTCTCAGTTTTCATCAGGTTTCAAAAATCATAAAACGATAGGTGTTTAACACTTATTTTATTTGAATTAATAAAAAATATAATTACAATTGACAATTATATATTTAGATTTGACAATTTCGACGATCGATTTCGCGCAAGGTGAGCCAAAGTTAATTTATCTCTTACCTAATTAATAATAATTTATCACAGTTATTCACGACTACCGTTCCTAGTAGGTATATTTTAAATTAGCCGCAATTATATATGTGTACGTGTGTGTGTGTAAAACAAACCTCAAGTTTCTTCATTTTATTTAAGAGAGTCGTTCAGTAACATGAATAATTGCAAGCAATGCTATAATGAAAATAAAATTACTTTTTTAGTGAGAATTTGTAATTTCCTGACAAAACAAAAGTACTGACTGAAATCTGGTAAAAAGAGATTTGATAAATTCTAATTTGATAAATTATTACTAAAATTTATTAGTTGATTTTTGGAGTTGGCTTTTGAAGACCATTTTAGGTATTTCGGAATTCTAATATTTTCCAAGAGCTGAATGTTTGATCGAAATATTTGATCGATTTATTATCTTCCTGATTAATCCCAAATACTAAACCTTTTTTTTTAAACATATTTTATTGCTCTTTATAACCAGATCAGCTTGGAGAGCCTTACATGAGTATATCAACAATTATTATTATTTTATATATATATATATATATATATATATATATATATATATATATATATATATATAAAACAAACCTCAAGTTTCTTAATTTTTATTTAAGAGAGTCGTTCAGTAACATGAATAATTGCAAGCCATGTTATAATGAAAATAAAATTACTTTTTTAGTGAGAATTTGTAATTTCCTGGCAAAAGTACTGACTGAAATCTGGAAAAAAAAGAGATCCCGTCATATTTAGTCCTATTTCCTTCCGTTCTTTTGGCTCCTAGCAATATTCTTTAAATATATCAATTTTTTTTTCTAAATATTTAACGGATTTTTTTTTTAATCACTTAGATAAATAAAAGTTTAACTTATACAATAAGCCTTGAACTTCATTACAAAAAAAGTTCCCTGGAACTGTTATTGTAAAAACTTTTTTATTAAAACAGCTCCTTCGAAACTGTTAAAATGGAACTTTTTGAAAAAGTTTTAAGCCCTGATATAAACCTATATTGGAGAGTTCAGGCATGGGTTAACTTACTATGCAGTTTTAGTAGGTATTTTTATTTTGCCAATAAGTTATAAATGTATCAAATTTGAAAAAAAAAAAAATTACAGTCCATAAAACTGTTTCAATGCAATGTTGATGAAAATCCCTGACTCCTTGATTTACAAAATGTTTCATTCTTTGGAATGCTAAACATTTAATTTACATTATTTGATACCTTAACTATAACTTATTGTACGCTTTAAATTTTCCTAATAATCTATGATTTACAGGCAATAGATTGTGGATGGAATAAAGTCCACCATTTGTGCGTCATTTCCCAGTATCGGGTTTACGCACAGGCAGATTAGGCACTTGCCGGGGGCGACTATTTTTGGCTAGGGGCAAAATTTAGGTGACATATTTTTCGATTCAAACGAATTATTATTTGTAAGTTTTAAAAACAGCTGAATTAAGCACATATAAATTTAAATATTATCTCCACTTAGTTTTAAATCATAAAGCAATAATTGTTTTTGGAGATAGGAGCTGTTTGAGGCATTATCTGCCATGCATGTTTGCGGCAGTACGACCAAATTCGCTCCTGACATATCCTATCTCCTCTTGCGTTTCATTAAAAAATTCAGTAGCTTACTATGTAATGAAATGCAACTGTAATCCCCTCTTTATCAAATGTTCCCCCACCCCTTCTTATTTTTCCTTTATAAGGTGTCAATATTGATATAGTGATTGTCAGTTCCGATCGAGTTTAGGTAGGTTCATTACTCTATAATTATGAGATTGTTTCTGCATCATATTTTACCCCTAGCATTTAAGACTCAAAAAAAATTTGGATGATGAGGATTATAATAGACAGTTATAACTCCTTTAAAAACTTTATTCTAATTTGATAATTTATTAGTTGATTTTTGGAGTAGGCTTTTGAAGACCATTTTAAGTATTTCGGAATTCTAATATTTTCCAAGAGCTGAATGTTTGATCAAAATATTGGATCGATTTATTATCTTCCTGATTAAAGCACAAATACTAAACCTTTTTTTTTAAATATATTTTATTACTCTTTATAACCAGATCAGCTTGAAGAGCCTTACATGGATATATTAACAGTTAATAATATTTTTAACAGTAGACAATGTGGGGATGGGGTATAGTCTCATAAAAAATAAATCCCTGACGATAAATAAACCTTTAAATTATGTTTTAATTGATTTCTAGTAATTCTACAAAGGAATTCGAAAAGGGTGACCCTGATTCCTCTCTTTTGCTCCTTTATTGCTTCCAGACAGTGTTTGTGTAAATTAGATTAAGCAAGGGCGTACGCATGAATTTCTTTAGGGGGGGCCGGTCCCAGAAAAATATAGCTGAGATATCTGAAACATACGTAATTACTAATATTTTTGTTCAAGACAATTGTGGAGTATCGGACACATATTTGAGTGTGTTGCGGTTTTTCAGAGCAGAATTCCACTCATCATAATTTCACCAATTTCAAGACATTTTTTTAAAATTAAACGATAATATGTGTTTTGCGGATATCTGGAGCAGAATTCAGCTCTATTATCGAACCCGAATTGTCTAGATTTCGAATCTTTTAGGAATAGATTAAATTAAATTAAAGCTCGTTATAATATATCCCTTTCCAAGAAAATTTTTAGGAATCTGATGCGAATTCGTGTGTTTTTGGTGCTTTCTGGAACAGAATTCAGCTCGTTATATTTTTCATAATCGAACCCGAATTGTCTAGATTTTAAACCTTTAAGGAGAAGAATTTAGCTCGTTTTAATTTCACGATGTCATGCTACGTTTTTCACTTTCGTGATCTCAGTACATGTTCACCAATGATGTAGAAGTTTCTGTGACAGCTGTTTGATTCCCTAAGGATATCGCATCTGCCGGAATAAACAATTCATTGAACGCATAATATTTCTATTTGTTAAAAATTTGTATTTCTTAATGATGCAATTAGTCTGTTTTAGTTGAAACTAACACTTCCATTGTCGCTCGAAGTTTTCAAAAGGCATAGTTAGATCCTAAAACTCCACTAATATCGATAAACTGAAAAGCGTTAAATTGATCAATTTTAAAACTAAGTTCGAGTTTTGAAGTAAAAATAGGGTACTTACGTACTTCACGGTCGACCGCCTGTTGAGGTTATAACCAGGCACCATAAACTGATTCGTATTGAGTCGAATTTAAGCTCCGACCTCAAATAAAAAGGGTCCATTGGAGATTTGTCTATCTCTAGCGAGCGGAATTCGACAGTTGTGATCCAGTAAAAGCAGTGGTAATAATAGGTAGGTTATAACTCCGTCATATAAATAAGTACCAAAAAAAGTCTCCCACACTTTTCTTTCTCCAACTTAATTTTCTTCTTTTTTTTTCTCTATCTCACAATTGATTTTTAGGGAAGAAGGCAAGGTCTCCTCCTGCGTACGCTCATGACTTATATTAAAATTAATATTTATCAGGAGCAATGAGAAGGATGTAATTGCTTATGTTCATACAACAGATCATTATAGTTTTGTTCCTTGGTTTGGAAAATATTTCAATCAAATTATACATTCGACCTTGCAAAAGGCCTTCTTCTTTCGCTTCTCCCTTTTGTGCCTCTCTGCGTAAGGGAGTACATAGCCATAAACTCCACTCCTCTCTGTTCCTTGCTGGATTCCTAGTCCGACGGAGATTTTCGCCTCTTCCTCTGCAAAGTCTATCGATATAATCCAGCTACGACACTCTTGGACGTCGTCGAGGTCTTCTGCCATCCGGAGCGTAGTCCATCGTCTTCAATGGATCCCTGCGTTCCTCCATCCTAACCACATGGCCGAACCATTTCAATTGGCGGGTTTTCAGAACCTCCTTCAATGGGGCGACCCTCAGTTCCTGTCGTATCCTCTCGTTGCGAGCACGGTCCCTCCTAGTCTTACCGACTGTTCTTCGCAGAAATTCCATCTCAGAAGCACTGACTCTGCTCTCCTGCCTGTCTGTCAGTATTCAGACTTCAGCGTCGTATAAAAGTATTTGTAGGTACACAGATTTAAATATATGAAGCCACCTCTCGCATTCCTACAGCAGTATTGCAAATCTGGTAGTAGACTGCATTTGCCTTGCTTATTCTATTAAATATTTCCAAGTCCACTTTCCCAGAACTTTCCATGACTGCTCCTAGGCAGGTAAAGTCCGTGACTCCTCTTCCGTGTATCCTCTCCATTGCAGTATATATGTACATCTTCAATCTGCCTTCCTACTTGTAATACCAGCTTTTACTGGTATTGATCTCCATCCCTTTTCGACGAAATTCCTCACACCCCCTTTGTTATGTGAAAGTGATCGGACTCCAACCCGTTCAGTCTAACAACTCCCTTAGCGTGTTGGTAAATGTGGATTTGATGGCCTCCACTAAGTTCCTTGGAGCGCTTTTAGCTCTAAGAGCCTTCCATAATTCATGTCTAGGAACCGTGTCAAATGCAACTTTAAGGTCAGGGAAAGCGAGGAATATATTTTTATCCCGGTACCAAGATTTCTGGAGAACATTTCTTTGTGAGAATATTTGGTCCTGTATTTGCCGCCCTGGGCTAAATCCGGCTTACTCTTCCCCAATAAGCTGTTTAACTAGGGGCCTTAATCTTCCTTCCAAGACAGTCGATGTTCATTTACATTATATGATATTTTAATAATCTAATGTAATTACTTATTTATTTTCCTAACCATATAAAATGGCACTAGTCCTTAAATATTTAATTATTCTAAAATTTAATTTATTACCTTTTTAAAGATTTAAAGAGCAAATCCCTTTTTAAAATTTTCTTATTTTATTCCCTTATATATTTGTTTCTATTTATTATATATTATCCACGCCAACATTTTTAATCGATATTAATTTATGGACGAAATTGCAATATGTATCAAAAACAATCCAGGTTGTTTCAGGCATTCTGCATATTCCCGTCATTAATGGAAAAGAGATGGCAGCGAAACTGTCAATAGAGTGGAACCCTTTTGAAATCGCAACTTTCTGAAACGCTTCAGTTATTTCAGTAGACGTGAGCGTTCTTTGAAAAGATACATGTCAGTACTAAGGCGTCGATCGGGCTTTTACTTTTATGTTTGAAAATTTAAAAATGAATTTATTTTACAACTGTATTCCTGATAATGAGTAGATAGTTTTTTGAAATGTATAAATTAAATAATTTTATTATATTTACATATTTCAAATATTCTTTATATATTTGTTTTAAAATGAATGCATATGCATGTACATATTTGGCAATTTTAATCACCTTAAAATCCTAACCCTACTTATGAGCAGGCTTAAATTCGTATTGCAATAGTCACTGCTCACTCGCAATGAATAAACACTATCCTAAACTACATCATCACAGGGCTCATGATGAGATAATTAGAACTAGAATCTCTATAGGCCCTTAACAGTAACGCTGACACAAAACTGCATTAAACACATTGCATTCTTTATGCAATGCTCAAAAGTAAAACCGAGAAGTTCTTTTAAGAGCTGTAAGACCTCTAGTTTTCAACTTAATACTCGACATTATTAGTAGTCTTGGACTACAAATTATTTTTATACATATTGCAGCTTAAACGGAATAGCTTAGAGAAGAAATCGGTCTTTACACAAAACTGATAGAAACGAAGGAACCATTACTAAATGATACCTTTATTTCATTACAGTTCACATTACAAGCCTCACACAATATCTTATGTTTCCACTAATGTAGTATTTTCATTGAGACAGAAGAATTAATAATGTAGAACATTTTTTTTTTTCAGGGGCTGAAAATCTGTAAAATGGACGAAGTAGAAGGTTTCGTTAGTACCAACTCCGTCACAGCCAAGGATACTTATGGACTTTTAGAAGCCCACCGCAGATACTTCCGCTGGACTAAAGGAGAGAGAGTACTGGATATCGGTTGCGGTCCAGGAGATGTCACGGCCAACGTTGTCCTTCCTTTCCTCCCGAAGGATTCTACATTGGTTGGTCATGATGATGATATTTTATGAGATCATAATGATATATTCTACAATGGTTGATAATTTAGCATTGTTTAACTTCAAATGTTTATATATTTTTTTCTTAGGTCGGATGTGATGCATCTAATGCGATGCTCGAAAATTGTAAAAAATATGAAATAAATGGCAGGTTGACGTTTAAAAAACTTGATATTCAACAAAAGTGGCTCAACAATGGCTGGGAAAATGAATCATTCGACAAAATATTTTCATTTTATTGCTTACATTGGGTTACAGATCACAAGTAAGGCATATGTACTTAATGAATATTTTACTGAGTCTTTTTAAAAAATCAAATAGAATAATAATAAACTTTAGATACAAAAGGCACTATAGGTGTTGGATAAACCATATAATAAGAGCAAAAGTTCTCCAGTTTCAACTACATTATTTTCTTATCTGTTCATAATGTTTAGATGAATTCTTTTTAATGAAATATAACATTATAAATCACGCATTTAATAATATAATTAGAAATTTCCTGCATTAGGCAATTTATCAATGATATGATAGTAACAACGATTAAACGATTAATCATCTTCAAATTAGGTTTAAAGGTTCAACAAAATACCTCTACGATTCAGTCTGTAGTCGAGACATTGACTTGCTCACAAATCTCGTTTACACAAACCTATGTCTATGAATATAGATAAAGGTGTATGTTAATGTATATGTATATACCGATGTCTTCCGACCAAGTAATTCTTTTTCTCCTTGTGGTTCGTAAGCCTCTTACCTCTATTGCTCTTCTCGGCAATCTACTTTTGTTCAGTCACTGCACATGTCTGAACAATTACAGCTTAGAAGTGACTTAGTATCAAGGCCTTGACGGCTTGTAATATTTCTTATTATATCATGCATAGTTTTAACTGCAACTTATGACAGAAAACGCATTTGGGCTTTTTCAATGCTTATTCATTACAATACAAAGAAGTTGCCGTTTTCTTTTAGTGGGAACTTCCTAATGATCCTTTATGTTATGCGGTAGTTGGTGTAATATATTAATGTATGTGGCAGCACTGTTTTAAAAAAGTAGCCAAACACTCGAAGGGTTTCAAAGATTTGTTTTTTTTTTGTTCCTTTTTTTTTACTGGTAATAAATGTGTTAATCAAGCGTGCAGTTATTATTTAATCTTTCTTTAGTAAAATACAAAACAAAAATAAGCAACGAAGTAAAAATCGAGCTTGAAATATCTGCGATATCGTAAAAGTGTCAATCTACCTCCGAACAGAACAAATAAACATTTGGTATATTTCATCTGTATATTTTCTTATTCAATTATTTTGTCCAGAACGTCAGACTCAGAAGAGCAAGTACATTATAATGAATCACTATTAGCTCAAAATAAAAAAATAATGATTACATTGAATAAACAATCCCAGGTCTTGGTTCAGTTACTTCAAACATACCAAAGCAATCAAAATTTCCAACTGGTCCATAACGAATTCAGTGGTTCAATAACATTCGAAACGTTTGTTTAGAGAAAGGAGACTATTCAGTTATACAAAGAGCGACTCGAATTAAAAAAAAGTACAGAAGATACAGCGGAGGTGAAATCAATGAAAGCAAAAATGTTAATAAACGCATTGGGAGCATAATATCAATTAATAAGTTTGGCATCACCTGAATTGCCTTCTTTAAAAGAGTATGAAGAATTGATAAATCTGATAAGTGCACACTTTTGCAAATTAAACATACACACGGAGAGACATAAATTTTTATCCAGAGTATTTTATTAAAAAATAAAAAAATTGCTATATAAAATAAAATAAAAAAATTTTAAACAAATTAGAACCGGATAAATAGAATATAACGTTTGATGATTTTTTTATTAAGCTCTTATTTCCAACGATTGTAGTAAGTTGAATTTGGATAAAATCCTGAGGAGCTATGAATGCTTAAGTGAACGCCGGACATTAGCAGGAAAAAAAATCCTCCAGAAAAATCAAGTCCTATGTTTTGATTTCTATGAACAATCGTATTTAAGAGCGCTAAAAGCGAATCTGACCTGTTTTTTCCTAATTTTTTTTTTTTTTTGGCCAGTTTTACTGGAAGCGTCTTTTGGTTTTTGAAACTATTTGTACATTTAAGCTCGACTTAATTCAATTGGCAATATTCTTTTCTTATTTTACACAAAAAAACAAATAGATTGATATATCAGAACCTTGAAACCCAGGCAGAGCAAAGGCAGAAAACAATATAAAAAATTGTTGAAATTATATAAAAGCTTTTTTTTCTCTGGTCCTCGCATTGGCGAGAAACCTCTGACACATATCTAATATTTTTCAACCTAGTATCACCGAAAAAAGTTTCATTGAAATCAGTGATGCAATGTCCGTAGCTTTCCATTGTAAGGTTATAACAATGATTTATTTCTCGATTAACTTAAGTGCGACACATCATCACCATCAGTCGGAATATAGGATTAAAAGTACCCAAATATTAAATCATGACTTCAAAACATTAGCTTTCCTATAATTAAGTTAATGAATGTCTGTTCGCTGTTCTACATCTGAATGTCCTTACGGCGTATGTAGTTTCGTCGATTTTCTCAAAGAACTTTTCGATACGATCCATCTATGAAAGTGTCGAACTCGTTTATGAATATGAAACACGGTAAAAATTTCGAAAAACACAACAAATGACGGTCGCAATGGCTGAACAAAATAAATAAAATAAAATTTTAATATAAAAATATCGTGGGCGTTCGAGAAAAGTCACTGAATCCTTTTTTGGTAAATTTGAATGATAAATGATTTCTGCCTGGTGAAAAAACAATACACACATGGACTAAAGGAATTTATTCGTCAAATTATAACCAAATAAGGTATTGAGTGGCAGTGATGTTTGCCAAGTAAAAATATATGATTTTTATTTTGTCTATATAATATATATATATATATATATATATATATATATATATATATATATATATATATATATATATATGTGTGTGTGTGTCCAATATGTCCACAACATGTCCACGATATATTGTCTCTGATTCAAAATATCGAGCGAGGCGGGGAAGGCCCCTATACTTTTTTAATGCGAAAGTAATCAGTCCCAACCTAAATAATGAAGATGCATGGAGTTAATTTGGAAGCGTTCTGAAATTATACTGAAACATTCGGAGGCAGGACTATACAAGTAGGGGCTCACAAACTTTAACAAACTAAATTCACAAACGTTAACCCTAAACTTATCGAAATTTTCCTCTAAATCCACCAACTTTAACCCTAAATGTTTAATGCTTATTTTTGTATTATTATTTTGGCTCTACGGTCCTGCAAGAACCCGGACCTCCAACACCACAGCCGACCAATCTCCGCGATCCTGTGCTATCCTCCTCCAGCTTCGTACACCCAGCAGTTTCAGATCCCCCTCGACATCATCTAGCCATCTGATCCGAGGGTATCCTCTGCTTGTATTAGTATGACCAAAATTGCCCCCTACTATAAGATAAGAATAAATTAGAAAAGTAAAAAATACCCCAGTGAGTGAAAACCATAAATTTAGTGGGGAAAACCGCAATCTGATAACACCGTGCTGAAGGACAGTTGTTTGTATCTGTCAGTGTAATTGAGGTTCATTTTAGAGAGGCAATAACCTTATAAGCTTATTTGGTGAAATTTTTTGTCCTTTAAAAATAAACCTAAAATCTTTGTAAAGTAAACTGAAACTACCTTAACTTATTTTTCTCACGACCCACGGGGCCCTTAGGCAGTTGCCTGCATTGCCTATATTGTTAATCTGGCATGAAGGAAAGTACTCCTGTGGAACAAATGCTGTTTATGAAGTAATGTGGAACATGATATGGGAAGAAGATGATGAATGTTGTCTGAAATTAATAAAGGGTTAAAATATATTATTTGATGATCGAACTTGAATTCTGATTAAAAAAAATTGTATTCCACAAACAATAATTGAAATATCTGACGAATAGCTATTTTTATAGATAAAATATTTACATGGGTTTAAATAGGAACTTTCTCTATTATTTATTTGAAATTCCATGGTTGTTCCAACTAAGTTTCTGAAAAATTAATCACGTCCTTTTTTATCTTATCTGGATGATTGAAATAGAAAAACCTGATTTTATTGATGACCTTCACAATTTACCTAAAACTGTGAAGTAACTTATAATTGGTTTCTTTTTTCCTCAGACAAGCAATGCATAACATCTACTCTTTACTGAAGCCGGGTGGTGAAATTCTTTTGATGTTTCTCACGCCTGATAATGCGCTTTACATTTCCTTCGAGATTTTAAAAGAATCACCAAAGTGGAACAGATATATTAAGGTAAATATAAATATTTTTCATAATCCCAAGCTTCTGACATTGGCTTCGGTTATTTATTTTTTTTCTTTCGGTATGATTCTTGATGTAAATTCTATATATATATATATATATATATATATATATATATATATATATATATGTGTGTGTGTGTGTGTGTGTCCAATATGTCCACAACATGTCCACGATATATTGTCTCATGATCTACAAGACACGATCCGACCACTCATCACCCTCCTTACTAGAGCTCTTACAGAAATCCCGTTCAATATCCCAGGATGAGCCAGAAGCCCCTAGCTATCCTATTGTGGAATGCAAATGGCCTTAATAACCATCGAGACGAACTTGACATATTTCTCCATGAAAATTCCATCGACATCGCACTGGTGACTGAAACCCATTTCACAACACAATTTTACTTTTACATACGAGACTACATCACATACAGATCAAATCACCCAGACAACACATCCCACGCAGGCTCTTGTTTCCTTATTCATAAAGCCTTACCTCATTTCCAGATTCCATCCACTCCAACAGACACCATTCAATAAACCTCTATAACCTTGTCCGCTCAGCCGTTTAACATTACATTCTCAGCTGTATACTGCCCACCTGGTAATTCCCTGACCTATGATCACCTTGATTCCTTATTCCGATCCTTTGGTCCGCGTTCACTCCGATCCACCTATTTTCCCGATCCTTGGAAACTGTCTATAATAAAAATGGTACCAACACCCAAAAACCACTAGAATACTCATCCTCCTATCGCCCTATCTCCCTTTTACCTATCATAGGAAAAATCCTAGAAAAACTCATGCTAAAACGCATTTACCCAATCCTAGATTCATTTCACGTGATTCCTGACCACCAGTTTGGATTTCGAACATCTCATTCTGCTATCCAGCAGTGTCATCGTGTTGTGGATGTAATAATATCCTCTACATTGGAGCGCGGAATGTACTGCACGGGAGTTTTTTTTTTTTTTTTTTTTTTTTTTCCTCCGGATCCCTCAAACAAAAAAAAAACATAAAATTAGTAACATTATAACATCATGCAAGTAAAAACTATGACTCAGAATACATATCTGGGATCATCTTTTCCTATTAGGATATCTCTAATGAATCGGAGGTGAGGGGCCTCCTCGTGACTCGTAATGGTGCAACAACATAAAACATTAATAATAATAAAAATAAGAGGTGGATAGGAGAGGATGGGAGGTGGGAGGGGAGATTGTGGGAGTTGAGGTAGGTGAGAGAAAGGGAGGGGGAGAAGACTATTTAAGTGGGTTGTTGGATGATGTTGATAGGGTTGATTGGGCCCTTACGACCCTGCCATCTGGCAGGAAGGGGGGATGGAGTGATGGCTCGGAAGAGTGGGTTGAAGGAAGCGGGGAGATTGTCAAAGAATTTGACATGTCGTCTTGTGATGTGCTGTTGTATAGTATCTAATTCTTCAAGTCCTATTCTCTAGTCGGTGTATACAGCTGATATCCCAGCCCATCCTAGCACTGTCCTCACTACATACGCAGATGACACATATGTGTTATCTGTGAATAATGACCCAACTTTTGCATCCCAAACCCTGCAGTCACACATAATTTCCATTGAAGAATGGTGTCAGAACTGGAGAATTAAAATAAATCCCAATAAATCCCGACAGATCACTTTCGTCGCAAACCCACTACTTCCTGTCCTACTGTTTCTTTTAATAATGTTCCACTTATCCCTGTTGGACAGATCCGCTACCTAGGACTCCATCTAGATAAACGCCTTACATGGAATCTTCATACCAGACTGAAACGACAAGAAACTGCTCGTAGATATCGTTTACTACAACACTTACTTGACAAACGCTCTAAACTCCCAATTTACTATAAAAAGCTCATATACATGACCATTATCAGGCCTATTTGGACGGATGGGATTGAGCTTTGGGGCTCCACGAAGCCATCAAATTCTTCCCGTATCCAATCCTTACAATCAAAAATCCTTCGAAAAATCCTTAATGCTCCTTATTATGTTACAAATAAAATTATCTATAAAGACCTAAATATTCCATTTGTTGCAGACTTGGCCCGAAATAGATATACCTCTTTTAATTACAAACTCCTTGCCCACACTAACCCACTAGTGCGTAACCTTTCATCCCAAACTATTCCCGATAATCCTCCGAGGCGTCTTAAAAGAAGATGACCTCCTAACATAGAAATCATCGAAGTGCTACCAATGGGTAGCTCCTTCTCACGTCATTATCAAGTGTCATGTACTTATTATCACATTTACCTGTTGTATATTCTTATACAGTAAATTTCTGTAAATAAAAAAAAAATAATAAAAAAATTATTATTACATTGTAAGTCTATTTCAAATTTAACTTTAATTTTCAATTTTAGGATGTAGAATGGTTCAATAAATCAAATGATTCTATTTCATTCTGTGAAGGCCTGCTTGAAAGTGTTGGATTTCTAGAAATTGAATGTTACTTGAAGACAACCAAACATCGATTTGGTTCTTGGAACATCTTGATGGGTAATTATATTCAACAGTTCTGCTTCATCTTTATTAGTCTACAATTCATTTCTAGGTCACGGCCTCCTGGATCAGCCTTCGCCATTTGTCCCGATCCTGTGCAGTAACCAACCAGTTTTGCAAGTAGGATCCCTAGCATCATGTGCAACTCTAACTTTCCAGCGGAGTTTCGGTCTCCTACGTCTTTTGTTTCCGTGCAGTACCTTGGACTTCCTCGGTATATCGGTATACCTCATACGAGCTATATGACCAGCCCATCTTAATCTTTCCATACGAATGAAATTGCCAACATTTGGTTCCTTGGACAACTCGTACAGCTTCGGTTTGGATCTTTGTCTCCATACCTGACTAATGCAGACTCACAAAAAAATATATTGCAGTATATTTCTCTCATAAATAAAGCGTGGATCTTCATTCCGATTTGGAAATGGTCCATGTCTCCGATCCAGTTGTCAACAACAGTTCCTCCATGCTTGAACAGCTCTGCCGAGAGATGTGCCCAGGAGTCTTATTGTTCTTAAGTCTATCAAGGGCTCACATTATTTCTTCCTCATCCTGGAGTTCAGCAGGCATAGAGTCTTAATGGTTAAGCTTTGGAATGGTTGTCAACCTTGCAACTCCTAGTTGCTCCTCAATGTGCTCTTTCCATCTTTCCACAATTTCTTTTTCTTCTGAGAGAATAGTGCCATCCTTGCTTTTGCAGACGTTCAAACTCGGCTTGAATTCTCTTCGTAGGTTGTCCTTCTGGTGGAAGCTGCAAGAGTCATTGCGATTTCTCAGTTTTTGAATCTCACGCAAGCACATTCTTTGCTTGCCACTTTTTCCGCCCTTCTTTACGCTGGAACACTACCCATACTTTTCAATAAGGGACTACCCTAGGGTACAGGTGTACATAAAAAAAATCTTCAAATTCTTTATCAAATAACTTAATTATGATTTTAATCTATAATTTACAATAAAATGATAATTTACCTAATTTTTGAGAGCTTAAACATTTATTTAGACTATAATCATAAAAATATATTAATAGTTTTTATAGTAGAAATGCAAATTATTATTTTTTACGATTATTACGAGTAATACCATTAAAAAAATATATATATATTTATTATAGAATAATGTAAATTAAGAACATTCAATATGGTCATGAAGGACAAAAAAAGTAGTTTATCTGATTCAGTTATTTCTTATTCTTTTCATAAATCAAAAGTATTTTTGGAAGAATTTTTACTTCCTTTCACGTAGTAAAGGAAGTATTGAAATTGAAAAAAAATTTTTGGTTTTCAGATTTCAAAGGAAATATAAATTTTGACCTTCCCTGAATCCATTTTTGCTAGTTTCGTCGTGACGTCTGTACATACATTCGTACGTGCGTATTTCGCATAACTCAAAAACGGTTTGCCGCATAAAGTTAAAATTTTGTATCTAGGATTGTTGTAAAATATAGTTGTGAAACTCCCTTTTGATGATCACTGAAAGTGGTACTTTACTTGAAGGTCATAATTGATTCCCATAAAAAATTATATTAAAATATAATGCAAAAATTCTCAAATTTAGTATTTATAGCTTATATATTGATTTAATTAACATACTAGATTTTGGTCTAAATTGGCAAACCGGAAGCAGTACTTTACTTGAAGGTCATTATAAACTTTCATCAAACATTATATTAAAATATAACGTAAAACATCTCAAATTTGGTAAATAGGACTTTTATATCAATATAAATAATGTACTAGATTTTGATTAAAATTGGTTAGCCGAAAGGGGCACTTTACATGAAGATTATAATAAACTTACATCATAAGTTATATTGACATTTAATACAGAGATCAAACGGTTCGGTAATAAAGGTTATAAACGCGATTTTTTTTCATTCCAATTAAACAATTTTAATACTCGTTTTAAGTGATAAAATTGAGTATAACATACTTTTCTTTCCTCCCCATTTGTGAGCTGAACAAGTCTGCTGCAGGAGAATAAGATATAAGTTAAATGGTTCTTCCACTTAAAATGTCAAATCCGTCGATTTGCAATGCTTTATCTAATGGCATTGACAGTTCTAATGTTGTCACGGAACACGAAAAAACCTCTTGGGAACTTGTTACCTACTGAAAGAAAACGAATTATCATAACAGAATGAGACCTCCAGAAACAAGATCTTGTGTGTGTGTGTGTGTGTGTGTGTCAATAGATAAGATGTCGCGACGCCGAGTATCGTTTTAGAGATTATGCAATCTTCTGAAACTAGTAACCAAATTCAGGATCACTTTTTGAGCTAGCGATTTATAATTTAATAGCCCTACAAGCAAGTCATGTGTTGTCCACCTCAGAGACTGTATACTTTAAAAAATAAAAATCTAAATAAATTATAATTGAATAAATAAAATTAAACTGGCGGTTAAATGTGCCAAATAGCAATTTTTATTCATTAATTATAACTATAAATAAATACAATTGAAAACAGAGATACCAGGAAAAAAGGGGAGGTGAATGAACTAAAGATACACCTATTCTATTTCCGTAGTGTGCAGGTGGGAGCTTGTTAAAATTAAAGAAGCGCTGTCATAAGCAAGTCGAGGGTCACATCAACAGTGGAAAGTGGAGAAATGAAACTACCGTAGAGGCCAAACCTCTAGCAATTGAAGCCCATCAGAAATTGAACTAATATTGGAGATTGGGCTACACCTGTACCTCTGGTAGTGGTCTAAGTTTAAGTCGCGATATTCTGTTTTTTTTTCTGGTACTATGCTTAATCATGCTTATGGATGCCTCGTTTTTGTGGGCAGTAGCTCTTACATATTATTCGTCAAACCTCAATTTTTTTGGTTCTGGTTGGTAAGGTCCTAATGTTTCCTCTGGACTATTTTTCTGGGCTCTACATCGCATTCCAATTGTCATCCATACTACGTTCTGAGGCTGAAATTAGCCTGAGTTTGGACTCTAGGTTAGACCGGTACTGTACTGAGGATTCCTCTTCCTTTAGTTTTGCAGCATTGAATTTTTTTTTATCCTTTCTGAACAAAGTTTCTTCACCAAGGAGATATTGGCTCTAAGGTAAGCTACTACCAGTTAATGGTGGGAGTCCAAATTTGCTCTCCGATATGTACGGTCTTTAAGAACATTTAACAGGTTTCTGGATGATATCAGGAAGTGATCAATTTGATTAATTGTTTGCCCGTCTGGAGATCTCCAAAATGTTTTTACAAGGAAAGAGTGTGCTCCTGATTGTCTTGTCTCGGAAGCAGCCAACCAAACTAGCCTTTGTCCATTATCAATAGTGACCTGATAGAAACTAAGCGACCCGATTATTGGGAACTAGTAGCCTTCTCGACACAGCTTTGCATTAATATAGTCCCAGCTATTATTTTTGGGACATTATTCGGGCATTGGTCTATTGCTCGATCAAGGGTTTCGTTAAATTCATCCTCCTCAGCCTCGGTCGCATATTCTATCGGTTTAATTAGCAAACTAGCTATAAAATATTTTTAGAATTTACTCTTAATTCGAATTATGCATATTTTCATACAGTGTTAAGTCGAAAATGAAACTTCTGAATCACTTGCTGACAATGAATCCTGTGCCAAATACATGACACCTGTAATACATCACATGATTATTCTTTTCTGTTCTTATTCAGCGAATCTCCCGGATGGCACAGTGAGTTTGTAGAGTATTTTTCTGATTGCGCTAGGAGCGCAGTGGTTGCTCCGGGTCTATATAGGCTTAGGATATTCCAAAGACCTATTTTAAAATCTGTAGTATGGCGTCTGCTGAATGTTTAATTGTGTTTATTAGTATTGTAAGCACGAATAAGTGCTGACTGGGGTCTCCCCGAATCCGAATAGTCATCACCTTCATTGTTCTTAGCTTAAGAAAATTAAAAAAGTTGATTAGGCTTCACCTCGATACATTTTTCTGAATAGAGGTTTGTGGCATCTATGATTCACTCCCAACATGAAGGCCAGGGGTTTGATTTCGGGCTCGCTTTCCTCTAGACAGGTTGTCTTCACTGCGGCTAAGAGCCTTGTCTACCGCTCGCAGTGTGCTCGTCCCGTTGTACAGGTTTTCCTACAAGTTATGCTCGAGGTAATCGTATCCGAAGTCCTTCGTGTTCAGCCTTACCAAGGTACTAGCGGTACTGCTGCCCACCGCTTGGAGATGAAGTTTGGGATCCTCCCCCTAGGAGACCTGCTTTCACCACAGCTGATGAGCTTTCTCTTGGTAGATCTTGTCACACTTTGGGGGCCCTTACAGCGTACTACTAGTAATTAATATTTATAAACAAGGAGATAAAGTAAATATTGATTTTATCTCCACCATCCGCTTACAAATGTCAAATGATATTTTTCGAATAACGTGATGTAGGCTAGCAAAAAAAAAACACATCAAGGAATCACAACACATGTATAGTCCGAACTATCTTCTTTATTTAATCAAGTAAGATAATACCACCCGGTAAATTTGACATTTTCTCGTGCGTATATTTACAGTCATTCTAATGTTAAGTTTACATGAATCTTATCTGAGGGGGTGAGAAGCCAAGAGGCACCAGTGACAATATAATAAACCCCCAATCTTTTTCTTTCATGGGGGGTACAGAGACATAAATAATTCAGAGGCTGAACCGTTGGTTGTATTTCCATCATTGAGAAGGGTAGTAGCGCTGGGTAGCACCATTTGGTTCCAAGGTCTGACCTGACGCTAAGAGTTCCGCATCCATCACGAGAAACTGGATAAGTGCGTGGTGGATACAAATCAATGTAGTTGGCAGTTTAGCAGTGCAGTTTGTTAGGACCTTAATTCATTTATGCGTCGTTGTTTACATGTTGGGGTATTTTTGCTATTATAAAAAAAAAATTAATTACTAGAAGAGGTTTTATAACAATATATCGTTAAGGAAGTTGTTAAAAAAATTAATTTCCATTAATTTCAGTGTTGATGAAAGCGGTGAATCCATTCTTGCGTCATATACCAGATGAAAAGAAATCAGAGTTCTTTGGAGAATTTGAAGATCTGATGAAACAACAGAGTCATATCGCAATTGATGATGTTGATGGAGGAATCACTGTTGATTGCAACTTGATCGTGGCTAGAGCTCAGAAAACGAAGATATAGATAGAAATCCATTACCTAGTTTTCGAAATCTAGTTATCATTTTAAATAATCAACTCTTAATATAAGCTGTTCGTTCGTACCAATAAATATCTTATTAAAAATTTCTATTTTTGCAAAACTAAGTCATATTTTTTAATCATTCAAAGATATATTAACAGCACAAGTGGATATATATATTTTTACAAATAATGATGTTTGGATCTTTTTTTAACTTAAACCAGTATTACTTAAATTTTATTTAAAGGCACAAGAAGACAAGCCACCTGGTGGAGGCTCATTTAGGAGGCCAGAGACCCCACCGGTGCACCGGTCTGTAGCGCCACGGAAGAAGAAGAATCAACGAAAACTTTTGTTGAAAAGAAATTTTTTTATTCAATTCAATTCTTTTGAAGTCACTAACATAGTCTTCACGATGTTAATGAATATTCGCTCAATAAAAAAACAATTTTCTCGCCCATTACTCGATATTGGATGAATAGTCTAACATGTAGGTTGTGCTGATTTGCGATTTTAATATATTGTACGATTAAACGAAACTGGTAAAATAAAATAAATTAAAAAAACATTTCAAAGAGTAAAGTTATATTTCAAACATACACTCCAACCTGGCAATGAACTTGCCATTGTAATGCATTCTTGAGGTACAGGTAAGAACTACAGTTATTCATTGATAAATTGATAAAAGTGGCAGATAAAGATTATTTGAAAATGAGCAAGGATTAGCCCGAAACGTCGCTATAAATTGTTGAATAAATGTGATGAAGTATATAAGGGATAATAATTTCCTGAAATATAATAATTTTAAAATTCTTATATGCCCTTATGAAAACTTGAAAGTGAGATTTTGAATTGATTTGGAAGACAAAAAATACTATTTCAATGATAAAGTTATATTTCAAATGCAAACTCCAACCTGGCATGTTGAGTATTGAATTTAACACAGTAATGCATTCTTGTGGTAAAGGCAAGAACTAAAGTTATTGACTGATTCCTAATTATCTTGTAAAAACAAATCTGTATCAATTTACTAAAATGCATCAAATGAAATATTGTTTATATAAACATATTTTAAAATATAGACTACATATAGATATGGATAAGTTATAATTTGAGCGTTTCGCTTCAAATTTTGCTTATTCAAGCAACGAAATTCCTGTATCAAATAATTATTAGACGATTTCATATATATTAGACGAATTCCCATATAATCTGTGTCCATTTCACCATGCTCATTTTTAATATTCCTAATTTCTTTGCATTTACGACCCTTAATAATTCTATGTTACTCCAAAAGAGCTTTATGTTTTCACCATGATCCTGGTTAAGCTTTTCTCCAAATTCCTCCCAAAATTTTCTCTTAGCCTCCTTACATCTTCCTTTGTCCTGTTCCTGACCGTCACCTATACTTGCCATTTTTTCAGGAGTTTTATCTCAGCAGTATTCCTTTCAGGCTGTCCTCTTTTCCATATGTGCCCTCAGTTCTTCGTTCCACCATGATTTACGTTTGCCTTTCATGGTTATATTTTTTACTCCACAGACTATTGTAGCTGACTCGAAGACACTGTTTTTGTATGTTTCTACATATCATCTAGGCTTACATCCCCATCTAATTTCTGTAATATTCTACTGGCATTTCTTCTCAAGGTCTTGTAGTTTACTCAGCTCAATCCTGTCATAGGCTTTTGACTTTAACATGAGTTCCTTCAGTACTTTTGTGACCGCTACCAGTAGCATATGGTCGTTTCCTATCTCCACTCCTCGAATAATTTTATATCTGTGAAATAGCTCCTCATAAATTAAATAGTTAATAATACTATTTACATTCCTTTCAGAATTACATTATAATTCCATACAAGAATAATCCCTCACTACACTTCATGTTATTCACTGGGTGATTCATTTTTCGTTGAGTTAATCATGCATTTTTTAAACAGTGGTTTTTATTCTTTTAAAATGAACAGACAAAACACTTAGCAAAATATATCGGAGGAAATCGTGATTCTTCTAATTACATTGTATAAAGAGGGAATTATCTCGCCAAGTACAAAACAATTATCTCGCCCAGCACTTGGTGTTGGAAGACGAGCCTAAAATGCAGGTTGTTCTGATTTGCGATTTTAATATGTTGTATGATTAAACGAAACAGATTAAAAAAATAAATACTATTACAAAGAATAATGCTATATTTCAAACGTACACTCCAATCTGGCATTGAATTTGACACTGTAATGCATTCTTGTGGTACAGGTAAGAACTAAAGTTATTGATTGGTTCCTAATTTTCTGGGAAAAAACAAATTTATATCAATTTACTAAAATGCATCAGTACAAAAGAAATATTCTTTATATAAACATTATATTTTAAAGATATGGATAAGTTATAATTTGAGCGGTTCGCTTCAAATTTTGTTTATTCAAGTAACGAAATTCCTGTATCAAATATTTATTTGACGATTTCATAATAATCGTTTAATCGTTCAAATTAAAAATGATTGTGAGCCGGTAAAGAACTAAAAATAGTTCTCTACATCCAGGTATAAGTAATAACCTGATAAAAAACATTTTATGTTCCCTGGTATGCATGCATTAAATAATGCAAATATTTAGCTAACAGAGTAAATGTTGCAAAAATCTTTTTACTTATTCACAAGAGAACAATGGGCTGATTCCATATAATAAATTTTAAGCCATATTTCGAACTGGTATGTGAAATGCAAGTAGTTGAACATTTATGATGAGTTTTTCACAGTTAATTAAAGAACAAAGTTTATTTCCTTCTCTACTAAATAAAAAAGCACGGTTAGGTATAAAAGTACTGAAATCATTTCTCTCGTCGTGCAAGATCTATTCAGTGGTATCCACTCTTAGTTAAAATGCTAGTTTAAAATTTCAAATTCGAATCAGGGCATATTTAGCGCCAAAGGGCGTGGCATGCATCACCTCCTGTCACATTATGAGCTCCTGGTACTGATATCTTGGCTAGCGGGTCCCCAATGACGGAATATTTTCCTGTACGCCTGCGCAAAAATTTTTAGAGGGAAATTTAAATACTATAAAATCATACCAATAAAAAAAGAAACAGTGAAAAGAAAAGTCTTCCCAATTTTTATTTTTATTGACATTCACAACAACAAATTTTCAACGTTTCGGGGTTCTGTCCCGTCATCACGATCATACTTATTATATGATACATACTTACCTAAAAAACATGGTCAGGTGTTTGAAAAACTTCATTTAAAAATATGATAATAAGCTGTATCTAAATACTTTGTCGAGTAAAAAATCTTTTATAATTTTTTTTTATTGGCTTAAAATCATCGCCTTCCAATATGAAATATTCATCATAAAATCATGAATTTACTGTTCACATTTGTAATCTTTGAAAGCCTGGTTCTGAATTTTCAAATTGAAAATGTGTTCTGTAACACACTCGGTTCGGGACCGATTTTCTCTTTCTAATTATTCCGATCTTCAATTATTACATTTTATCTATCTAGGTAATTTCAAGATGAAAAAAATTTACTCGGAAGTAATTAACGAAAAGTTTCCACCCGTCTTTATATGTCCATGGGAAAATCTCACTCCTTAGGGACTAGTTATGTTAACCTGCTCTTCTTTTTCAAGCTATATGAAACTCCCAATTTATTTCATTTCTTGGTCTATTATCTATTTGGTTTAGCTAATAAATCTAGGATAACCAAACATAAAAAAGCGTGTCGCTACTCAAATTATAGTTTTTTTTTGTTTTTTTTAAATTTTGAGTCTATATATTTTTTGCAATATCAATTACATTTCTGATTTATATTATTTCTTTAGATTGACCTTTGAATACAATTTCAATGAAAACCCTGACCAAACATTAATATATATCACTATTATTCTACTGTGTGTAATCCTGAAATAAATAATTATGGAATAGCAAAAAATGATATAAATCTTTGCAAGTTGACAGTTTTTTATTATTCGTTAGGCAAACCTATTTAGACAAAATACAATAGAAAATCACAATTATAAACATCTTAATAAGTAATTTTAATATTTACAACTTAATTATTAAAATACAATAGAAATTCTGACCTATACATCTTAATGACTAATCTATTTACAAGTAATAAATAATGATTAAAATACAAAAATAACAAAAAACGTATTCACAAAATTTGAAAGCCCTTTTCTTTTTGGAAAGGCAAACCTATTTAGGCAAAATACAATAGAAAATTAAAACTATATATACCTTCAAAATTAACTCTTCATAATTAAAAACTAATGAATAAAATGCAAACAAAACTAAAATATATTTACAAAGGTCATGGCCGCAACTGAAGTTATATTATACTTAGTTATCGTTCTGCACTGATTCTGTAATCGTAGTGGTATTAGCTCACGTTGAGCTCAGAAACTTTGTAAACATTGATTTGATACAAAGGTGAACAATGTTATAATAACTATGAGTGAGGTGAGTGCTTCTTAATTAACTTTAAATAGTGAGAAGATGTGCTCGTAGACCAGAGAGATCATCCACATGGCCAAGGCAGTCAGTTACCTGCTCGCTACTGGTCTCTGGGTATCATCGCATAGAACGGTTTCTTATCTGATCTCTGGTTGTCCAGTAGTCCTCTCATTTTCTTCATCTGATTGTCACGAGTTCGAATCTATGGACTTGTTCTTTTTTTTCTTTCCGTAATTACAAAGAATGTTTTATTTTTGTTTTCGTTCTTTAAGTACATAATTATAAATATTTAGAAGTTAAATTTAAATTTTATATTTTCATTAGATTCATAAAAATGGATAAATCCTCGAATATGGACACGGATTAGGAGACGGCATTTTCAGAAATAAGCGAGACTGATTCGTAGTATTTGAAGAGACGGACCCTCCAGAAGCGACAGCGAAATGCTGCGCCTGGTTCTGCTGGGAATTCACCGAATAAAAAAAAGAATAGAAAAGTAAAATCTAAACAAACTTCCCCACCTAACACCCGAAGTAAATTTGCAGAACCTAATGAAATAGAATCAATCTCAACTGTTCCTACCATACCAACAAGCAGCAAGTTTGCAGTCCTAAACAATACAACCGATTCGACCACTCACCGGCAGTTCTCTGAACCAGAGCCACCTCCCATATTTGCTAGCAATATCCAAGATTTCATGGCGTTCAGTCATGAAATTGTAAATTTAATAGGACAAACAAATTTCAAATGTTTTTCCTGATTATAGGATATCAAAATCAACACAACTATAAAAAATTAGTCAACCATTTGACAGAAAAGAATTATGATTTCTATTGCTTTCAATTAAAAGAAGAAAAGGCGTACAGACTCGTCTTGAGGGGTCTTCATACCACCACCCCCACTACCGCTGTCCAGAAGGATATAGAAGAGTTAGGGCACAATGTGAGAAGCATTTCCAACGTGTTCCACCCTACTGAAAGATATCCACTGCCACTATTTTTCGTCGAACTTGAGTCAGGACCAAATAATGCTGAAATATTTCTAGTAAATAGACTAGTATAATCGTATATACGTTTCGAAGAGCCGAGGCAGAGAGCAGAAATTGTTCAGTGCACTAAATGTCAAAGTCTAGGTCATACCAAAGCCTACTGTCATCATCAGGCCAGGGTGTTAAATGTGTAGGCCCTCATGCGTCTGACACTTTCCAGAAGCCTCGGTATACCCCAGCGAAATGTGTTCTATGCAGTGAAAGACACCCTGCAAATTATAAAGGTTGCATTGTTTATAAAAACATGCAATGACAAAAAGTTCTTGTTGCAAGAAATTTGCAAAGGAATGTAGTTCTTGAAGACCAAATGCCTGGCCCTTTAACGAGGAATGATCCTGTGACCCCGGCAACTCCGCTAATCAATGAAGAACGAAGACAGATGAGCGCCAAGAGCAGGATAACAACATATTCCAACGACACCAAAAAACATCTGCCTCGACCACAAGCGCCTCAAGCCTCCTTACTTCAGCCTCAGACTCCCATTCTCAACCCCATATCCCTCATCTTCATCCTCAGACCTCCCATTCTCAACCCCAGACTTCACATTCTCAGTCACAGTCCTCATATCCTCAACCTCAGACCTCCCATCCTTAGCCTAAAATACCTAGAAATGAAATTTCATCCAAAAACGCACCCCTAAGGGTGAAGTTACCGCCACAGTAACCATCCCAAACATCCTGATCTATCCCATTTGCCCTATCCTCCACAAGAAGCTCCATGAAATGTGGAATCCACACAACGATCCCAAAGGAGGGTTCAACCTCCACCTAGGCAGGTTAATACTCTACCTCACGATTCTGCCTTCTACTCCTGAAAAAGCCAAAACCCTTCCGATATAACATCAATCCTTCATCCTTCCTTAGTGATCTTCAAGACTTGATAAGACCTCTTATCACACTGCTTACCAGAGTCCTAACTGAAATCCCGCTCAATATCTCACGATGAGCAAATATCCTTTTATGGAATGCAAATGGAATACAGAATCACAGAGACAAACTAACCATATTCCCACGAAAATTTCACTGACATTGCCCAAGTTACTGAAACCCATTTTACGACGCGTTCTTTCTTTTACGAAAGTGACTGCATTACATACAGATCAGATCACCCAGACAACACATCCCACGCAGGTTCTTGCATCCTTATTCAAAAATCCCTACCTCACTCCCTAATTCCCTCCACTCCAACTGACACCATTCAATCAACCTCAATTACCTCGTTCTATATGTGACGTATGAATTGTTCTAAACAACTTGCCTTTAGCAATAATGACCCATAATTAAAGATGAAATTCAAAAATTAATTTAAAAAGAACGGCTTGGGCGATTTTCGGACGAAGCACACTGTTAGAAAACTAAAAGTCTTCTGAATTTAGCTGCCACTACCCGAAGAATCTAAAGGAAATCCCCATCACGTAAGACGTGACAGAAGTGAGCGATAGAACCAATAGTCTATCAGCTACTGTGTACAATCACTTTTGCGGTAAAGTCCGCATTAGTGTAATTTTTGTCGTTTTTTTTTTTTTTTTTTGCGTAGATTACGAATATCATAATCTAGAAATCGAAACGGGTAGCTTTATTATGATTTTAGCCAAAATAAACTTTTAAAAATGCCTTTCTTGAATTTTTTTCAGGAAATCTACATTTTATCGGAATACGTTTCAAACAAATATAGTTTCCCTTAAAATTACCTAAAAAATAGGGCTGGTTACATTTTAAGCTAAAACTAACGGTAACGGACCTACCCAGCGTCAAACCTGTTACATTTCGGTATTTTAAGAAAAAATCTGTTGTATGTGATCTTCCTTAATTCTAGAAGTATGTATTTTATCAAAAAAAGTTTCAAATAAAAGTTGTTCAAATGAAGTTTTTCTATAAAAAAAAGGTCTAGTTACGTTTTATGCTAAAACTAACGGCAACGGACCTATAGAGCGTCAAACATTTCAAATGTTCGGTATTTATAGAAAAACCTGCTGTAAGTGGGTGTTCTTTTTTCTAGAAATATGCATTTTATCAAAAAAAGTTTCAAACAATAGTGGTTCAGCTAAAGATCACCTATAAAAAAGGTCCAATTAACTTTTAAGATAAAACTAACGGTAACGGTTTAAAGGAATGGTCAAACCTGTGAAATTTTCAGTATTTCAAGAAAAATCTGTTTTTCGCGGCCTTTACGCTCAGCATTTTTCCTAGGATACGAATATGATGATCCAGAAATCGAAATTATTTTTAGCTT
Organism: Rhaphigaster nebulosa; assembly: GCA_948150685.1. Taxonomy (NCBI): domain Eukaryota; kingdom Metazoa; phylum Arthropoda; class Insecta; order Hemiptera; family Pentatomidae; genus Rhaphigaster; species Rhaphigaster nebulosa. The sequence continues at coordinate 101,336,156 of OX411307.1, read as the reverse complement.
TAGATCACCTACAAAAAAGGCCCAGTTAAATTTTAAGCTGAAACTAAGGATAACGGACCTATAACGGAGCGTCAAATCTGTGAAAGTTTCGGTATTTCATGAAAACATCTGCTGTAAGTGGGGTATCTTTTCAGGAAATATACACTTAATCAAAAAAGGTTACAAGCAATAGTTGTTCAGCATAAATTCATCTACAAAAAAGGCCAGTTACATTCTCAACTAATGTCAAACTTGTGAAATGTTCGGTTTTTCCAGAAAAACCTGCTTATCGCGAATTTTATACTCTGCTAATTTAACTTATTAAAATGAAAGAACTGGTAGAAGGAAACTAAGTTTGGAAACTAAAATGAAAAAAATGACACCAATGCACTTTACCGCAGAAGTGAGTCAATTGTACCCAGTAGCTGATAGACTATAGAGCTGTAGCCGCTGAAATGGAGTACCTCCGGAAAATGGCAGGCCGAATGAGGAGAGATCAGATCAGAAATGAGCGGATACGTGGGGACCTTGGAGTACCCGTCTTGAGGGACCCTGTCGCAAAGAGATTGTATACTTTAAAAAATAAAAAAATAAATAAATTATAATTGAATAAATAAAATTAAACTGGCGGTTAAATGTGCCAAATAGCAATTTTTATTTATTAATTATAACTATAAATAAATACAATTGAAAACAGAGATACCAGGAAAAAAGGGGAGGTGAATGAAATAAAGATACTCCTATTCTATTTCCGTGGTGTGCAGGTGGGAGCTTGTTAAAATTAAAGAAGCGCTGTCATAAGCAAGTCGAGGGTCACATCAACAGTGGAAAGTGGAGCAATGAAACTACCGTAGAGGCCAAACCTCTAGCAATTGAAGCCCATCAGAAATTGGAGATTGGGCTACACCTGTACCTCTGGTAGTGATCTAAGTTTAAGTCGCGATATTCTGTTTTTTTTTCTGGTACTATGCTTAATCATGCTTATGGATGCCTCGTTTTTGTGGGCAGTAGCTTTTTCACATTATTCGTCAAACCTCAATTTTTTTGGTTCTGGTTTGTCCTAATGTTTCCTTTGTAAAATGTTGTAAGTTCCTAATGTTTTCTCTGGACTATTTTTCTGGGCTCTACATCGCATTCCAATTGTCATCCATACTACGTTCTGAGGCTGAAATTAGCCTGAGTTTGGACTCTAGGTTAGACCGGTACTGTACTGAGGATTCCTCTTCCTTTAGCTTTGCAGCATGGAATTTTTTTTTATCCTTTCTGAACAAAGTTTCTACAAACTTTCTGAACCAAGGAGATATTGGCTCTAAGGTAAGCTACTACCAGTTAATGGTGGGAGTCCAAATTTGCTCTCCGATATGTACGGTCTTTAAGAAGATTTAACAGGTTTCTGGATGATATCAGGAAGTGATCAATTTGATTAATTGTTTGCCCGTCTGGAGATCTCCAAAATGTTTTTACAAGGAAAGAGTGTGCTCCTGATTGTCTTGTCTCGGAAGCAGCCAACCAAACTAGCCTTTGTCCATTATCAATAGTGACCTGATAGAAACTACGCGACCCGATTATTGGGAACTAGTAGCCTTCTCGAGCCAGCTTTGCATTAATATAGTCCCAGCTATTATTTTTGGGACATTATTCGGGCATTGGTCTATTGCTCGATCAAGGGTTTCGTTAAATTCATCCTCCTCAGCCTTGGTCGCATCTTCTATCGGTTTAATTAGCAAACTAGCTATAAAATATTTTTTGAATTTCTCTTAATTCGAATTATGCATATTTTCATACAGTATAAAGTCGAAAATGAAACATCTGAATCACTTGCTGACAATGAATCCTGTGCCAAATACATGACACCTGTAATATATCACATGATTATTCTTTTCTGTTCTTATTCAGCGAATCTCCCGGATGGCACAGTGAGTTTGTAGAGTATTTTTCTGATTGCGCTAGGAGCGCAGTGGTTGCTCCGGGTCTATATAGGCTTAGGATATTCCAAAGACCTATTTTAAAATCTGTAGTATGGCGTCTGCTGAATGTTTAATTGTGTTTATTAGTATCGTAAGCACGAATAAGTGCTGACTGGGGCCTCCCCGAATCCGAATAGTCATCACCTTCATTGTTCTTAGCTTAAGAAAATTAAAAAAGTTGATTAGGCTTCACCTCGATACATTTTTCTGAATAGAGGTTTGTGGCACCTATGATTCACTCCCAACATGAAGGCCAGGGGTTTGATTTCGGGCTCGCTTTCCTCTAGACAGGTTGTCTTCACTGCGGCTAAGAGCCTTGTCTACCGCTCGCAGTGTGCTCGTCCCGTTGTACAGGTTTTCCTACAAGTTATGCTCGAGGTAATCGTATCCGAAGTCCTTCGTGTTCAGCCTTACCAAGGTACTAGCGGTACTGCTGCCCACCGCTTGGAGATGAAGTTTGGGATCCTCCCCCTAGGAGACCTGCTTACACCACAGCTGATGAGCTTTCTCTTGGTAGATCTTGTCACACTTTGGGGGCCCTTACAGCGTACTACTAGTAATTAATATTTATAAACAAGGAGATAAAGTAAATATTGATTTTATCTCCACCATCCGCTTACAAATGTCAAATGATATTTTTCGAATAACGTGATGTAGGCTAGCAAAAAAAAAACACATCAAGGAATCACAACACATGTATAGTCCGAACTATCTTCTTTATTTAATCAAGTAAGATAATACCACCCAGTAAATTTGACATTTTCTCGTGCGTATATTTACAGTCATTCTAATGTTAAGTTTACATGAATCTTATCTGAGGGGGTGAGAAGCCAAGAGGCACAAGTGACAATATAATAAACCCCCAATCTTTTTCTTTCATGGGGGGTACAGAGACATAAATAATTCAGAGGCTGAACCGTTGGTTGTATTTCCATCATTGAGAAGGGTAGTAGCGCTGGGTAGCACCATTTGGTTCCAAGGTCTGACCTGACGCTAAGAGTTCCGCATCCATCACGAGAAACTGGATAAGTGCGTGGTGGATACAAACCAATGTAGTTGGCAGTTTAGCAGTGCAGTTTGTTAGGACCTTAATTCATTTATGCGTCGTTGTTTACATGTTGGGGTATTTTTGCTATTATAAAAAAAAAATTAATTACTAGAAGAGGTTTTATAACAATATATCGTTAAGGAAGTTGTTAAAAAAATTAATTTCCATTAATTTCAGTGTTGATGAAAGCGGTGAATCCATTCTTGCGTCATATACCAGATGAAAAGAAATCAGAGTTCTTTGGAGAATTTGAAGATCTGATGAAACAACAGAGTCATATCGCAATTGATGATGTTGATGGAGGAATCACTGTTGATTGCAACTTGATCGTGGCTAGAGCTCAGAAAACGAAGATATAGATAGAAATCGATTACCTAGTTTTCGAAATCTAGTTATCATTTTAAATAATCAACTCTTAATATAAGCTGTTCGTTCGTACCAATAAATATCTTATTAAAAATTTCTATTTTTGCAAAACTAAGTCATATTTTTTAATCATTCAAAGATATATTAACAGCACAAGTGGATATATATATTTTTACAAATAATGATGTTTGGATCTTTTTTTAACTTAAACCAGTATTACTTAAATTTTATTTAAAGGCACAAGAAGACAAGCCACCTGGTGGAGGCTCATTTAGGAGGCCAGAGACCCCACCGGTGCACCGGTCTGTAGCGCCACGGAAGAAGAAGAATCAACGAAAACTTTTGTTGAAAAGAAATTTTTTTATTCAATTCAATTCTTTTGAAGTCACTAACATAGTCTTCACGATGTTAATGAATATTCGCTCAATAAAAAAACAATTTTCTCGCCCATTACTCGATATTGGATGAATAGTCTAACATGTAGGTTGTGCTGATTTGCGATTTTAATATATTGTACGATTAAACGAAACTGGTAAAATAAAATAAATTAAAAAAACATTTCAAAGAGTAAAGTTATATTTCAAACATACACTCCAACCTGGCAATGAACTTGGCATTGTAATGCATTCTTGAGGTACAGGTAAGAACTACAGTTATTCATTGATAAATTGATAAAAGTGGCAGATAAAGATTATTTGAAAATGAGCAAGGATTAGCCCGAAACGTCGCTATAAATTGTTGAATAAATGTGATGAAGTATATAAGGGATAATAATTTCCTGAAATATAATAATTTTAAAATTCTTATATGCCCTTATGAAAACTTGAAAGTGAGATTTTGAATTGATTTGGAAGACAAAAAATACTATTTCAATGATAAAGTTATATTTCAAATGCAAACTCCAACCTGGCATGTTGAGTATTGAATTTAACACAGTAATGCATTCTTGTGGTAAAGGCAAGAACTAAAGTTATTGACTGATTCCTAATTATCTTGTAAAAACAAATCTGTATCAATTTACTAAAATGCATCAAATGAAATATTGTTTATATAAACATATTTTAAAATATAGACTACATATAGATATGGATAAGTTATAATTTGAGCGTTTCGCTTCAAATTTTGCTTATTCAAGCAACGAAATTCCTGTATCAAATAATTATTAGACGATTTCATATATATTAGACGAATTCCCATATAATCTGTGTCCATTTCACCATGCTCATTTTTAATATTCCTAATTTCTTTGCATTTACGACCCTTAATAATTCTATGTTACTCCAAAAGAGCTTTATGTTTTCACCATGATCCTGGTTAAGCTTTTCTCCAAATTCCTCCCAAAATTTTCTCTTAGCCTCCTTACATCTTCCTTTGTCCTGTTCCTGACCGTCACCTATACTTGCCATTTTTTCAGGAGTTTTATCTCAGCAGTATTCCTTTCAGGCTGTCCTCTTTTCCATATGTGCCCTCAGTTCTTCGTTCCACCATGATTTACGTTTGCCTTTCATGGTTATATTTTTTACTCCACAGACTATTGTAGCTGACTCGAAGACACTGTTTTTGTATGTTTCTACATATCATCTAGGCTTACATCCCCATCTAATTTCTGTAATATTCTACTGGCATTTCTTCTCAAGGTCTTGTAGTTTACTCAGCTCAATCCTGTCATAGGCTTTTGACTTTAACATGAGTTCCTTCAGTACTTTTGTGACCGCTACCAGTAGCATATGGTCGTTTCCTATCTCCACTCCTCGAATAATTTTATATCTGTGAAATAGCTCCTCATAAATTAAATAGTTAATAATACTATTTACATTCCTTTCAGAATTACATTATAATTCCATACAAGAATAATCCCTCACTACACTTCATGTTATTCACTGGGTGATTCATTTTTCGTTGAGTTAATCATGCATTTTTTAAACAGTGGTTTTTATTCTTTTAAAATGAACAGACAAAACACTTAGCAAAATATATCGGAGGAAATCGTGATTCTTCTAATTACATTGCATAAAGAGGGAATTATCTCGCCAAGTACAAAACAATTATCTCGCCCAGCACTTGGTGTTGGAAGACGAGCCTAAAATGCAGGTTGTTCTGATTTGCGATTTTAATATGTTGTATGATTAAACGAAACAGATTAAAAAAATAAATACTATTACAAAGAATAATGCTATATTTCAAACGTACACTCCAATCTGGCATTGAATTTGACACTGTAATGCATTCTTGTGGTACAGGTAAGAACTAAAGTTATTGATTGATTCCTAATTTTCTGGGAAAAAACAAATTTATATCAATTTACTAAAATGCATCAGTACAAAAGAAATATTCTTTATATAAACATTATATTTTAAAGATATGGATAAGTTATAATTTGAGCGGTTCGCTTCAAATTTTGTTTATTCAAGTAACGAAATTCCTGTATCAAATATTTATTTGACGATTTCATAATAATCGTTTAATCGTTCAAATTAAAAATGATTGTGAGCCGGTAAAGAACTAAAAATAGTTCTCTACATCCAGGTATAAGTAATAACCTGATAAAAAACATTTTATGTTCCCTGGTATGCATGCATTAAATAATGCAAATATTTAGCTAACAGAGTAAATGTTGCAAAAATCTTTTTACTTATTCACAAGAGAACAATGGGCTGATTCCATATAATAAATTTTAAGCCATATTTCGAACTGGTATGTGAAATGCAAGTAGTTGAACATTTATGATGAGTTTTTCACAGTTAATTAAAGAACAAAGTTTATTTCCTTCTCTACTAAATAAAAAAGCACGGTTAGGTATAAAAGTACTGAAATCATTTCTCTCGTCGTGCAAGATCTATTCAGTGGTATCCACTCTTAGTTAAAATGCTAGTTTAAAATTTCAAATTCGAATCAGGGCATATTTAGCGCCAAAGGGCGTGGCATGCATCACCTCCTGTCACATTATGAGCTCCTGGTACTGATATCTTGGCTAGCGGGTCCCCAATGACGGAATATTTTCCTGTACGCCTGCGCAAAAATTTTTAGAGGGAAATTTAAATACTATAAAATCATACCAATAAAAAAAGAAACAGTGAAAAGAAAAAAAGTCTTCCCAATTTTTATTTTTATTGACACTCACAACAACAAATTTTCAACGTTTCGGGGTTCTGTCCCGTCATCACGATCATACTTATTATATGATACATACTTACCTAAAAAACATGGTCAGGTGTTTGAAAAACTTCATTTAAAAATATGATAATAAGCTGTATCTAAATACTTTGTCGAGTAAAAAATCTTTTATAAATTTTTTTTATTGGCTTAAAATCATCGACTTCCAATATGAAATATTCATCATAAAATCATGAATTTACTGTTCACATTTGTAATCTTTGAAAGCCTGGTTCTGAATTTTCAAATTGAAAATGTGTTCTGTAACACACTCGGTTCGGGACCGATTTTCTCTTTCTAATTATTCCGATCTTCAATTATTACATTTTATCTATCTAGGTAATTTCAAGATGAAAAAAATTTACTCGGAAGTAATTAACGAAAAGTTTCCACCCGTCTTTATATGTCCATGGGAAAATCTCACTCCTTAGGGACTAGTTATGTTAACCTGCTCTTCTTTTTCAAGCTATATGAAACTCCCAATTTATTTCATTTCTTGGTCTATTATCTATTTGGTTTAGCTAATAAATCTAGGATAACCAAACATAAAAAAGCGTGTCGCTACTCAAATTATAGTTTTTTTTTGTTTTTTTTTAAATTTTGTGTCTATATATTTTTTGCAATATCAATTACATTTCTGATTTATATTATTTCTTTAGATTGACCTTTGAATACAATTTCAATGAAAACCCTGACCAAACATTAATATATATCACTATTATTCTACTGTGTGTAATCCTGAAATAAATAATTATGGAATAGCAAAAAATGATATAAATCTTTGCAAGTTGACAGTTTTTTATTATTCGTTAGGCAAACCTATTTAGACAAAATACAATAGAAAATCACAATTATAAACATCTTAATAAGTAATTTTAATATTTACAACTTAATTATTAAAATACAATAGAAATTCTGACCTATACATCTTAATGACTAATCTATTTACAAGTAATAAATAATGATTAAAATACAAAAATAACAAAAAACGTATTCACAAAATTTGAAAGCCCTTTTCTTTTTGGAAAGGCAAACCTATTTAGGCAAAATACAATAGAAAATTAAAACTATATATACCTTCAAAATTAACTCTTCATAATTAAAAACTAATGAATAAAATGCAAACAAAACTAAAATATATTTACAAAGGTCATGGCCGCAACTGAAGTTATATTATACTTAGTTATCGTTCTGCACTGATTCTGTAATCGTAGTGGTATTAGCTCACGTTGAGCTCAGAAACTTTGTAAACATTGATTTGATACAAAGGTGAACAATGTTATAATAACTATGAGTGAGGTGAGTGCTTCTTAATTAACTTTAAATAGTGAGAAGATGTGCTCGTAGACCAGAGAGATCATCCACATGGCCAAGGCAGTCAGTTACCTGCTCGCTACTGGTCTCTGGGTTTCATCGCATAGAACGGTTTCTTATCTGATCTCTGGTTGTCCAGTAGTCCTCTCATTTTCTTCATCTGATTGTCACGAGTTCGAATCTATGGACTTGTTCTTTTTTTTCTTTCCGTAATTACAAAGAATGTTTTATTTTTGTTTTCGTTCTTTAAGTACATAATTATAAATATTTAGAAGTTAAATTTAAATTTTATATTTTCATTAGATTCATAAAAATGGATAAATCCTCGAATATGGACACGGATTAGGAGACGGCATTTTCAGAAATAAGCGAGACTGATTCGTAGTATTTGAAGAGACGGACCCTCCAGAAGCGACAGCGAAATGCTGCGCCTGGTTCTGCTGGGAATTCACCGAATAAAAAAAAGAATAGAAAAGTAAAATCTAAACAAACTTCCCCACCTAACACCCGAAGTAAATTTGCAGAACCTAATGAAATAGAATCAATCTCAACTGTTCCTACCATACCAACAAGCAGCAAGTTTGCAGTCCTAAACAATACAACCGATTCGACCACTCACCGGCAGTTCTCTGAACCAGAGCCACCTCCCATATTTGCTAGCAATATCCAAGATTTCATGGCGTTCAGTCATGAAATTGTAAATTTAATAGGACAAACAAATTTCAAATGTTTTTCCTGATTATAGGATATCAAAATCAACACAACTATAAAAAATTAGTCAACCATTTGACAGAAAAGAATTATGATTTCTATTGCTTTCAATTAAAAGAAGAAAAGGCGTACAGACTCGTCTTGAGGGGTCTTCATACCACCACCCCCACTACCGCTGTCCAGAAGGATATAGAAGAGTTAGGGCACAATGTGAGAAGCATTTCCAACGTGTTCCACCCTACTGAAAGATATCCACTGCCACTATTTTTCGTCGAACTTGAGTCAGGACCAAATAATGCTGAAATATTTCTAGTAAATAGACTAGTATAATCGTATATACGTTTCGAAGAGCCGAGGCAGAGAGCAGAAATTGTTCAGTGCACTAAATGTCAAAGTCTAGGTCATACCAAAGCCTACTGTCATCATCAGGCCAGGGTGTTAAATGTGTAGGCCCTCATGCGTCTGACACTTTCCAGAAGCCTCGGTATACCCCAGCGAAATGTGTTCTATGCAGTGAAAGACACCCTGCAAATTATAAAGGTTGCATTGTTTATAAAAACATGCAATGACAAAAAGTTCTTGTTGCAAGAAATTTGCAAAGGAATGTAGTTCTTGAAGACCAAATGCCTGGCCCTTTAACGAGGAATGATCCTGTGACCCCGGCAACTCCGCTAATCAATGAAGAACGAAGACAGATGAGCGCCAAGAGCAGGATAACAACATATTCCAACGACACCAAAAAACATCTGCCTCGACCACAAGCGCCTCAAGCCTCCTTACTTCAGCCTCAGACTCCCATTCTCAACCCCATATCCCTCATCTTCATCCTCAGACCTCCCATTCTCAACCCCAGACTTCACATTCTCAGTCACAGTCCTCATATCCTCAACCTCAGACCTCCCATCCTTAGCCTAAAATACCTAGAAATGAAATTTCATCCAAAAACGCACCCCTAAGGGTGAAGTTACCGCCACAGTTACCATCCCAAACATCCTGATCTATCCCATTTGCCCTATCCTCCACAAGAAGCTCCATGAAATGTGGAATCCACACAACGATCCCAAAGGAGGGTTCAACCTCCACCTAGGCAGGTTAATACTCTACCTCACGATTCTGCCTTCTACTCCTGAAAAAGCCAAAACCCTTCCGATATAACATCAATCCTTCATCCTTCCTTAGTGATCTTCAAGACTTGATAAGACCTCTTATCACACTGCTTACCAGAGTCCTAACTGAAATCCCGCTCAATATCTCACGATGAGCAAATATCCTTTTATGGAATGCAAATGGAATACAGAATCACAGAGACAAACTAACCATATTCCCACGAAAATTTCACTGACATTGCCCAAGTTACTGAAACCCATTTTACGACGCGTTCTTTCTTTTACGAAAGTGACTGCATTACATACAGATCAGATCACCCAGACAACACATCCCACGCAGGTTCTTGCATCCTTATTCAAAAATCCCTACCTCACTCCCTAATTCCCTCCACTCCAACTGACACCATTCAATCAACCTCAATTACCTCGTTCTATATGTGACGTATGAATTGTTCTAAACAACTTGCCTTTAGCAATAATGACCCATAATTAAAGATGAAATTCAAAAATTAATTTAAAAAGAACGGCTTGGGCGATTTTCGGACGAAGCACACTGTTAGAAAACTAAAAGTCTTCTGAATTTAGCTGCCACTACCCGAAGAATCTAAAGGAAATCCCCATCACGTAAGACGTGACAGAAGTGAGCGATAGAACCAATAGTCTATCAGCTACTGTGTACAATCACTTTTGCGGTAAAGTCCGCATTAGTGTAATTTTTGTCGTTTTTTTTTTTTTTTTTTTTGCGTAGATTACGAATATCATAATCTAGAAATCGAAACGGGTAGCTTTATTATGATTTTAGCCAAAATAAACTTTTAAAAATGCCTTTCTTGAATTTTTTACAGGAAATCTACATTTTATCGGAATACGTTTCAAACAAATATAGTTTCCCTTAAAATTACCTAAAAAATAGGTCTGGTTACATTTTAAGCTAAAACTAACGGTAACGGACCTACCCAGCGTCAAACCTGTTACATTTCGGTATTTTAAGAAAAAATCTGTTGTATGTGATCTTCCTTAATTCTAGAAGTATGTATTTTATCAAAAAAAGTTTCAAATAAAAGTTGTTCAAATGAAGTTTTTCTATAAAAAAAAGGTCTAGTTACGTTTTATGCTAAAACTAACGGCAACGGACCTATAGAGCGTCAAACATTTCAAATGTTCGGTATTTATAGAAAAACCTGCTGTAAGTGGGTGTTCTTTTTTCTAGAAATATGCATTTTATCAAAAAAAGTTTCAAACAATAGTGGTTCAGCTAAAGATCACCTATAAAAAAGGTCCAATTAACTTTTAAGATAAAACTAACGGTAACGGTTTAAAGGAGTGGTCAAACCTGTGAAATTTTCAGTATTTCAAGAAAAATCTGTTTTTCGCGGCCTTTACGCTCAGCATTTTTCCTAGGATACGAATATGATGATCCAGAAATCGAAATTATTTTTAGCTTTAGATCACCTACAAAAAAGGCCCAGTTAAATTTTAAGCTGAAACTAAGGATAACGGACCTATAACGGAGCGTCAAATCTGTGAAAGTTTCGGTATTTCATGAAAACATCTGCTGTAAGTGGGGTATCTTTTCAGAAAATATACACTTAATCAAAAAAGGTTACAAGCAATAGTTGTTCAGCATAAATTCATCTACAAAAAAGGCCAGTTACATTCTCAACTAATGTCAAACTTGTGAAATGTTCGGTTTTTCCAGAAAAACCTGCTTATCGCGAATTTTATACTCTGCTAATTTAACTTATTAAAATGAAAGAACTGGTAGAAGGAAACTAAGTTTGGAAACTAAAATGAAAAAAATGACACCAATGCACTTTACCGCAGAAGTGAGTCAATTGTACCCAGTAGCTGATAGACTATAGAGCTGTAGCCGCTGAAATGGAGTACCTCCGGAAAATGGCAGGCCGAATGAGGAGAGATCAGATCAGAAATGAGCGGATACGTGGGGACCTTGGAGTACCCGTCTTGAGGGACCCTGTCGCAAAGAGATTGTGTACTTTAAAAAATAAATAAATTATAATTGAATAAATAAAATTAAACTGGCGGTTAAATGTGCCAAATAGCAATTTTTATTTATTAATTATAACTATAAATAAATACAATTGAAAACAGAGATACCAGGAAAAAAGGGGAGGTGAATGAAATAAAGATACTCCTATTCTATTTCCGTGGTGTGCAGGTGGGAGCTTGTTAAAATTAAAGAAGCGCTGTCATAAGCAAGTCGAGGGTCACATCAACAGTGGAAAGTGGAGCAATGAAACTACCGTAGAGGCCAAACCTCTAGCAATTGAAGCCCATCAGAAATTGGAGATTGGGCTACACCTGTACCTCTGGTAGTGATCTAAGTTTAAGTCGCGATATTCTGTTTTTTTTTCTGGTACTATGCTTAATCATGCTTATGGATGCCTCGTTTTTGTGGGCAGTAGCTTTTTCACATTATTCGTCAAACCTCAATTTTTTTGGTTCTGGTTTGTCCTAATGTTTCCTTTGTAAAATGTTGTAAGTTCCTAATGTTTTCTCTGGACTATTTTTCTGGGCTCTACATCGCATTCCAATTGTCATCCATACTACGTTCTGAGGCTGAAATTAGCCTGAGTTTGGACTCTAGGTTAGACCGGTACTGTACTGAGGATTCCTCTTCCTTTAGCTTTGCAGCATGGAATTTTTTTTTATCCTTTCTGAACAAAGTTTCTACAAACTTTCTGAACCAAGGAGATATTGGCTCTAAGGTAAGCTACTACCAGTTAATGGTGGGAGTCCAAATTTGCTCTCCGATATGTACGGTCTTTAAGAAGATTTAACAGGTTTCTGGATGATATCAGGAAGTGATCAATTTGATTAATTGTTTGCCCGTCTGGAGATCTCCAAAATGTTTTTACAAGGAAAGAGTGTGCTCCTGATTGTCTTGTCTCGGAAGCAGCCAACCAAACTAGCCTTTGTCCATTATCAATAGTGACCTGATAGAAACTACGCGACCCGATTATTGGGAACTAGTAGCCTTCTCGAGCCAGCTTTGCATTAATATAGTCCCAGCTATTATTTTTGGGACATTATTCGGGCATTGGTCTATTGCTCGATCAAGGGTTTCGTTAAATTCATCCTCCTCAGCCTTGGTCGCATCTTCTATCGGTTTAATTAGCAAACTAGCTATAAAATATTTTTTGAATTTCTCTTAATTCGAATTATGCATATTTTCATACAGTATAAAGTCGAAAATGAAACATCTGAATCACTTGCTGACAATGAATCCTGTGCCAAATACATGACACCTGTAATATATCACATGATTATTCTTTTCTGTTCTTATTCAGCGAATCTCCCGGATGGCACAGTGAGTTTGTAGAGTATTTTTCTGATTGCGCTAGGAGCGCAGTGGTTGCTCCGGGTCTATATAGGCTTAGGATATTCCAAAGACCTATTTTAAAATCTGTAGTATGGCGTCTGATGAATGTTTAATTGTGTTTATTAGTATCGTAAGCACGAATAAGTGCTGACTGGGGCCTCCCCGAATCCGAATAGTCATCACCTTCATTGTTCTTAGCTTAAGAAAATTAAAAAAGTTGATTAGGCTTCACCTCGATACATTTTTCTGAATAGAGGTTTGTGGCACCTATGATTCACTCCCAACATGAAGGCCAGGGGTTTGATTTCGGGCTCGCTTTCCTCTAGACAGGTTGTCTTCACTGCGGCTAAGAGCCTTGTCTACCGCTCGCAGTGTGCTCGTCCCGTTGTACAGGTTTTCCTACAAGTTATGCTCGAGGTAATCGTATCCGAAGTCCTTCGTGTTCAGCCTTACCAAGGTACTAGCGGTACTGCTGCCCACCGCTTGGAGATGAAGTTTGGGATCCTCCCCCTAGGAGACCTGCTTTCACCACAGCTGATGAGCTTTCTCTTGGTAGATCTTGTCACACTTTGGGGGCCCTTACAGCGTACTACTAGTAATTAATATTTATAAACAAGGAGATAAAGTAAATATTGATTTTATCTCCACCATCCGCTTACAAATGTCAAATGATATTTTTCGAATAACGTGATGTAGGCTAGCAAAAAAAAACTCATCAAGGAATCACAACACATGTATAGTCCGAACTATCTTCTTTATTTAATCAAGTAAGATAATACCACCCGGTAAATTTGACATTTTCTCGTGCGTATATTTACAGTCATTCTAATGTTAAGTTTACATGAATCTTATCTGAGGGGGTGAGAAGCCAAGAGGCACAAGTGACAATATAATAAACCCCCAATCTTTTTCTTTCATGGGGGGTACAGAGACATAAATAATTCAGAGGCTGAACCGTTGGTTGTATTTCCATCATTGAGAAGGGTAGTAGCGCTGGGTAGCACCATTTGGTTCCAAGGTCTGACCTGACGCTAAGAGTTCCGCATCCATCACGAGAAACTGGATAAGTGCGTGGTGGATACAAATCAATGTAGTTGGCAGTTTAGCAGTGCAGTTTGTTAGGACCTTAATTCATTTATGCGTCGTTGTTTACATGTTGGGGTATTTTTGCTATTATAAAAAAAAAATTAATTACTAGAAGAGGTTTTATAACAATAAATCGTTAAGGAAGTTGTTAAAAAAATTAATTTCCATTAATTTCAGTGTTGATGAAAGCGGTGAATCCATTCTTGCGTCATATACCAGATGAAAAGAAATCAGAGTTCTTTGGAGAATTTGAAGATCTGATGAAACAACAGAGTCATATCGCAATTGATGATGTTGATGGAGGAATCACTGTTGATTGCAACTTGATCGTGGCTAGAGCTCAGAAAACGAAGATATAGATAGAAATCGATTACCTAGTTTTCGAAATCTAGTTATCATTTTAAATAATCAACTCTTAATATAAGCTGTTCGTTCGTACCAATAAATATCTTACTAAAAATTTCTATTTTTGCAAAACTAAGTCATATTTTTTAATCATTCAAAGATATATTAACAGCACAAGTGGATATATATATTTTTACAAATAATGATGTTTGGATCTTTTTTTAACTTAAACCAGTATTACTTAAATTTTATTTAAAGGCACAAGAAGACAAGCCACCTGGTGGAGGCTCATTTAGGAGGCCAGAGACCCCACCGGTGCACCGGTCTGTAGCGCCACGGAAGAAGAAGAATCAACGAAAACTTTTGTTGAAAAGAAATTTTTTTATTCAATTCAATTCTTTTGAAGTCACTAACATAGTCTTCACGATGTTAATGAATATTCGCTCAATAAAAAAACAATTTTCTCGCCCATTACTCGATATTGGATGAATAGTCTAACATGTAGGTTGTGCTGATTTGCGATTTTAATATATTGTACGATTAAACGAAACTGGTAAAATAAAATAAATTAAAAAAACATTTCAAAGAGTAAAGTTATATTTCAAACATACACTCCAACCTGGCAATGAACTTGGCATTGTAATGCATTCTTGAGGTACAGGTAAGAACTACAGTTATTCATTGATAAATTGATAAAAGTGGCAGATAAAGATTATTTGAAAATGAGCAAGGATTAGCCCGAAACGTCGCTATAAATTGTTGAATAAATGTGATGAAGTATATAAGGGATAATAATTTCCTGAAATATAATAATTTTAAAATTCTTATATGCCCTTATGAAAACTTGAAAGTGAGATTTTGAATTGATTTGGAAGACAAAAAATACTATTTCAATGATAAAGTTATATTTCAAATGCAAACTCCAACCTGGCATGTTGAGTATTGAATTTAACACAGTAATGCATTCTTGTGGTAAAGGCAAGAACTAAAGTTATTGACTGATTCCTAATTATCTTGTAAAAACAAATCTGTATCAATTTACTAAAATGCATCAAATGAAATATTGTTTATATAAACATATTTTAAAATATAGACTACATATAGATATGGATAAGTTATAATTTGAGCGTTTCGCTTCAAATTTTGCTTATTCAAGCAACGAAATTCCTGTATCAAATAATTATTAGACGATTTCATATATATTAGACGAATTCCCATATAATCTGTGTCCATTTCACCATGCTCATTTTTAATATTCCTAATTTCTTTGCATTTACGACCCTTAATAATTCTATGTTACTCCAAAAGAGCTTTATGTTTTCACCATGATCCTGGTTAAGCTTTTCTCCAAATTCCTCCCAAAATTTTCTCTTAGCCTCCTTACATCTTCCTTTGTCCTGTTCCTGACCGTAACCTATACTTGCCATTTTGTCAAAGTTATTGACTGATTCCTAATTATCTTGTAAAAACAAATCTGTATCAATTTACTAAAATGCATCAAATGAAATATTGTTTATATAAACATATTTTAAAATATAGACTACATATAGATATGGATAAGTTATAATTTGAGCGTTTCGCTTCAAATTTTGCTTATTCAAGCAACGAAATTCCTGTATCAAATAATTATTAGACGATTTCATATATATTAGACGAATTCCCATATAATCTGTGTCCATTTCACCATGCTCATTTTTAATATTCCTAATTTCTTTGCATTTACGACCCTTAATAATTCTATGTTACTCCAAAAGAGCTTTATGTTTTCACCATGATCCTGGTTAAGCTTTTCTCCAAATTCCTCCCAAAATTTTCTCTTAGCCTCCTTACATCTTCCTTTGTCCTGTTCCTGACCGTCACCTATACTTGCCATTTTGTCAAAGTTATTGACTGATTCCTAATTATCTTGTAAAAACAAATCTGTATCAATTTACTAAAATGCATCAAATGAAATATTGTTTATATAAACATATTTTAAAATATAGACTACATATAGATATGGATAAGTTATAATTTGAGCGTTTCGCTTCAAATTTTGCTTATTCAAGCAACGAAATTCCTGTATCAAATAATTATTAGACGATTTCATATATATTAGACGAATTCCCATATAATCTGTGTCCATTTCACCATGCTCATTTTTAATATTCCTAATTTCTTTGCATTTACGACCCTTAATAATTCTATGTTACTCCAAAAGAGCTTTATGTTTTCACCATGATCCTGGTTAAGCTTTTCTCCAAATTCCTCCCAAAATTTTCTCTTAGCCTCCTTACATCTTCCTTTGTCCTGTTCCTGACCGTCACCTATACTTGCCATTTTTTCAGGAGTTTTATCTCAGCAGTATTCCTTTCAGGCTGTCCTCTTTTCCATATGTGCCCTCAGTTCTTCGTTCCACCATGATTTACGTTTGCCTTTCATGGTTATATTTTTTACTCCACAGACTATTGTAGCTGACTCGAAGACACTGTTTTTGTATGTTTCTACATATCATCTAGGCTTACATCCCCATCTAATTTCTGTAATATTCTACTGGCATTTCTTCTCAAGGTCTTGTAGTTTACTCAGCTCAATCCTGTCATAGGCTTTTGACTTTAACATGAGTTCCTTCAGTACTTTTGTGACCGCTACCAGTAGCATATGGTCGTTTCCTATCTCCACTCCTCGAATAATTTTATATCTGTGAAATAGCTCCTCATAAATTAAATAGTTAATAATACTATTTACATTCCTTTCAGAATTACATTATAATTCCATACAAGAATAATCCCTCACTACACTTCATGTTATTCACTGGGTGATTCATTTTTCGTCGAGTTAATCATGCATTTTTTAAACAGTGGTTTTTATTCTTTTAAAATGAACAGACAAAACACTTAGCAAAATATATCGGAGGAAATCGTGATTCTTCTAATTACATTGCATAAAGAGGGAATTATCTCGCCAAGTACAAAACAATTATCTCGCCCAGCACTTGGTGTTGGAAGACGAGCCTAAAATGCAGGTTGTTCTGATTTGCGATTTTAATATGTTGTATGATTAAACGAAACAGATTAAAAAAATAAATACTATTACAAAGAATAATGCTATATTTCAAACGTACACTCCAATCTGGCATTGAATTTGACACTGTAATGCATTCTTGTGGTACAGGTAAGAACTAAAGTTATTGATTGATTCCTAATTTTCTGGGAAAAAACAAATTTATATCAATTTACTAAAATGCATCAGTACAAAAGAAATATTCTTTATATAAACATTATATTTTAAAGATATGGATAAGTTATAATTTGAGCGGTTCGCTTCAAATTTTGTTTATTCAAGTAACGAAATTCCTGTATCAAATATTTATTTGACGATTTCATAATAATCGTTTAATCGTTCAAATTAAAAATGATTGTGAGCCGGTAAAGAACTAAAAATAGTTCTCTACATCCAGGTATAAGTAATAACCTGATAAAAAACATTTTATGTTCCCTGGTATGCATGCATTAAATAATGCAAATATTTAGCTAACAGAGTAAATGTTGCAAAAATCTTTTTACTTATTCACAAGAGAACAATGGGCTGATTCCATATAATAAATTTTAAGCCATATTTCGAACTGGTATGTGAAATGCAAGTAGTTGAACATTTATGATGAGTTTTTCACAGTTAATTAAAGAACAAAGTTTATTTCCTTCTCTACTAAATAAAAAAGCACGGTTAGGTATAAAAGTACTGAAATCATTTCTCTCGTCGTGCAAGATCTATTCAGTGGTATCCACTCTTAGTTAAAATGCTAGTTTAAAATTTCAAATTCGAATCAGGGCATATTTAGCGCCAAAGGGCGTGGCATGCATCACCTCCTGTCACATTATGAGCTCCTGGTACTGATATCTTGGCTAGCGGGTCCCCAATGACGGAATATTTTCCTGTACGCCTGCGCAAAAATTTTTAGAGGGAAATTTAAATACTATAAAATCATACCAATAAAAAAAGAAACAGTGAAAAGAAAAAAAGTCTTCCCAATTTTTATTTTTATTGACACTCACAACAACAAATTTTCAACGTTTCGGGGTTCTGTCCCGTCATCACGATCATACTTATTATATGATACATACTTACCTAAAAAACATGGTCAGGTGTTTGAAAAACTTCATTTAAAAATATGATAATAAGCTGTATCTAAATACTTTGTCGAGTAAAAAATCTTTTATAATTTTGTTTTATTGGCTTAAAATCATCGACTTCCAATATGAAATATTCATCATAAAATCATGAATTTACTGTTCACATTTGTAATCTTTGAAAGCCTGGTTCTGAATTTTCAAATTGAAAATGTGTTCTGTAACACACTCGGTGCGGGACCGATTTTCTCTTTCTAATTATTCCGATCTTCAATTATTACATTTTATCTATCTAGGTAATTTCAAGATGAAAAAAATTTACTCGGAAGTAATTAACGAAAAGTTTCCACCCGTCTTTATATGTCCATGGGAAAATCTCACTCCTTAGGGACTAGTTATGTTAACCTGCTCTTCTTTTTCAAGCTATATGAAACTCCCAATTTATTTCATTTCTTGGTCTATTATCTATTTGGTTTAGCTAATAAATCTAGGATAACCAAACATAAAAAAGCGTGTCGCTACTCAAATTATAGTTTTTTTTTGTTTTTTTTAAATTTTGAGTCTATATATTTTTTGCAATATCAATTACATTTCTGATTTATATTATTTCTTTAGATTGACCTTTGAATACAATTTCAATGAAAACCCTGACCAAACATTAATATATATCACTATTATTCTACTGTGTGTAATCCTGAAATAAATAATTATGGAATAGCAAAAAATGATATAAATCTTTGCAAGTTGACAGTTTTTTATTATTCGTTAGGCAAACCTATTTAGACAAAATACAATAGAAAATCACAATTATAAACATCTTAATAAGTAATTTTAATATTTACAACTTAATTATTAAAATACAATAGAAATTCTGACCTATACATCTTAATGACTAATCTATTTACAAGTAATAAATAATGATTAAAATACAAAAATAACAAAAAACGTATTCACAAAATTTGAAAGCCCTTTTCTTTTTGGAAAGGCAAACCTATTTAGGCAAAATACAATAGAAAATTAAAACTATATATACCTTCAAAATTAACTCTTCATAATTAAAAACTAATGAATAAAATGCAAACAAAACTAAAATATATTTACAAAGGTCATGGCCGCAACTGAAGTTATATTATACTTAGTTATCGTTCTGCACTGATTCTGTAATCGTAGTCTAATACCACTACGATGGTAATATCCATAAAAATGGATAAATCCTCGAATATGGACACGGATTAGGAGACGGCATTTTCAGAAATAAGCGAGACTGATTCGTAGTATTTGAAGAGACGGACCCTCCAGAAGCGACAGCGAAATGCTGCGCCTGGTTCTGCTGGGAATTCACCGAATAAAAAAAAGAATAGAAAAGTAAAATCTAAACAAACTTCCCCACCTAACACCCGAAGTAAATTTGCAGCACCTAATGAAATAGAATCAATCTCAACTGTTCCTACCATACCAACAAGCAGCAAGTTTGCAGTCCTAAACAATACAACCGATTCGACCACTCACCGGCAGTTCTCTGAACCAGAGCCACCTCCCATATTTGCTAGCAATATCCAAGATTTCATGGCGTTCAGTCATGAAATTGTAAATTTAATAGGACAAACAAATTTCAAATGTTTTTCCTGATTATAGGATATCAAAATCAACACAACTATAAAAAATTAGTCAACCATTTGACAGAAAAGAATTATGATTTCTATTGCTTTCAATTAAAAGAAGAAAAGGCGTACAGACTCGTCTTGAGGGGTCTTCATACCACCACCCCCACTACCGCTGTCCAGAAGGATATAGAAGAGTTAGGGCACAATGTGAGAAGCATTTCCAACGTGTTCCACCCTACTGAAAGATATCCACTGCCACTATTTTTCGTCGAACTTGAGTCAGGACCAAATAATGCTGAAATATTTCTAGTAAATAAACTAGTATAATCGTATATACGTTTCGAAGAGCCGAGGCAGAGAGCAGAAATTGTTCCGTGCACTAAATGTCAAAGTCTAGGTCATACCAAAGCCTACTGTCATCATCAGGCCAGGGTGTTAAATGTGTAGGCCCTCATGCGTCTGACACTTTCCAGAAGCCTCGGTATACCCCAGCGAAATGTGTTCTATGCAGTGAAAGACACCCTGCAAATTATAAAGGTTGCATTGTTTATAAAAACATGCAATGACAAAAAGTTCTTGTTGCAAGAAATTTGCAAAGGAATGTAGTTCTTGAAGACCAAATGCCTGGCCCTTTAACGAGGAATGATCCTGTGACCCCGGCAACTCCGCTAATCAATGAAGAACGAAGACAGATGAGCGCCAAGAGCAGGATAACAACATATTCCAACGACACCACAAAACATCTGCCTCGACCACAAGCGCCTCAAGCCTCCTTACTTCAGCCTCAGACTCCCATTCTCAACCCCATATCCCTCATCTTCATCCTCAGACCTCCCATTCTCAACCCCAGACTTCACATTCTCAGTCACAGTCCTCATATCCTCAACCTCAGACCTCCCATCCTTAGCCTAAAATACCTAGAAATGAAATTTCATCCAAAAACGCACCCCTAAGGGTGAAGTTACCGCCACAGTAACCATCCCAAACATCCTGATCTATCCCATTTGCCCTATCCTCCACAAGAAGCTCCATGAAATGTGGAATCCACACAACGATCCCAAAGGAGGGTTCAACCTCCACCTAGGCAGGTTAATACTCTACCTCACGATTCTGCCTTCTACTCCTGAAAAAGCCAAAACCCTTCCGATATACATCAATCCTTCATCCTTCCTTAGTGATCTTCAAGACTTGATAAGACCTCTTATCACACTGCTTACCAGAGTCCTAACTGAAATCCCGCTCAATATCTCACGATGAGCAAATATCCTTTTATGGAATGCAAATGGAATACAGAATCACAGAGACAAACTAACCATATTCCCACGAAAATTTCACTGACATTGCCCAAGTTACTGAAACCCATTTTACGACGCGTTCTTTCTTTTACGAAAGTGACTGCATTACATACAGATCAGATCACCCAGACAACACATCCCACGCAGGTTCTTGCATCCTTATTCAAAAATCCCTACCTCACTCCCTAATTCCCTCCACTCCAACTGACACCATTCAATCAACCTCAATTACCTCGTTCTATATGTGACGTATGAATTGTTCTAAACAACTTGCCTTTAGCAATAATGACCCATAATTAAAGATGAAATTCAAAAATTAATTTAAAAAGAACGGCTTGGGCGATTTTCGGACGAAGCACACTGTTAGAAAACTAAAAGTCTTCTGAATTTAGCTGCCACTACCCGAAGAATCTAAAGGAAATCCCCATCACGTAAGACGTGACAGAAGTGAGCGATAGTATCAATAGTCTATCAGCTACTGTGTACAATCACTTTTGCGGTAAAGTCCGCATTAGTGTAATTTTCTTCGTTTTTTTTTTTTTTTGCGTAGATTACGAATATCATAATCTAGAAATCGAAACGGGTTGCTTTATTATGATTTTAGCCAAAATAAACTTTTAAAAATGCCTTTTTTGAATTTTTTCAGGAAATCTACATTTTGAGTCTATATTTTGTACTTCGCCTTTCTCGATCTTAAAGCAGCAATTGACTCAGTTCCCAGAAACAAAATATGGAAGAAGCTCAGAGTTAAAAAAGTTCCAAAGAGCCTGATGGATGCTATAAAGTCTATATATCAAGACCCAAAAGGAATCATTAGGCTGAATGGGTAGGAGTCTGGGTACTTTAATATAGTAAAGAGGCTAAAACAAGGTGACAGTTTAAGCCCCTTGCTATTTATACTATATATTGATGAGATAGCAGCAATATGCAAAAGGCAACCTAAAAGGACGTTCCTGGGGCGAAGAAACCTCCTGCCAGTAGTGATTCAGCTTCTTCTTTATGCGGATGACATTGTTCTCATTGTGGACTCCGCAGAAAAGTTGCAGCAAGCAGTGGACTGAATGGGATGAAGAGCTCCGTAGGAAAGTTTTCCAGATCAGCACCGACAAGAGCAAGATCCTGCAAATAGGAAGTGTACAGGATGGAATCCATATATACTGCAACGGAGGAGAGATGGAAGCATTCAAGGACTTCACCTACCTCGGAACAGTTATGGATGGGACTGGGAAAATAGACTTTGAAATCTCAAACAGGATAAACAAAGCAAACTTGGTCTACTTCCAGATCTGTAATACTGTTATTGGGAAGCAAGAAGTAAGCAGAAAAGTGATCCATCAAGTGATCTTCAAGCCGGTATTACTACCTACCTATGCTCTTGTATGGTGCCGAAAGTTGGATATTAACGGACTGGCTGGAGAGCAGGATCTTCGAAGGATTGCGGAGAAAACAAGAAGAAATCGCATCCACAATTAGACGATCAGGGAAGAACTCAAGATCACAACAATGAAATAGATCCTGGAGTCCCGCCAATTAAAATGGTTTGGCCATATACTAAGGATAGAGGACTACAGGGACCCATTGAAAACGATGGACTACATCCCTGATGGTAGAAGACGCCCCAGAATGTCATACCTGGAATATATCGAGCGTTTGTGCAGGTGGAGAAACCAAAACATCCGCCAGGCCAGGATCCTTGCTAAGACCAGGGAAGAGTGGCAGTCCTAGCTAAACGCTACCCTCCGCTGAAAGGCATTAAAAGGTTAATGCGAAAGAAGAAGAATTAAGATAAAAAGGTATTAACTCTTGTTTACATTGGTATAAAGTTCATCATGCTCAACTTATCAGTAAATAAATAAAAGTTTATGTGTATTGGACCATGGACTTTTTCGCAATTTAACTGGTCACTGTTGTAAATAACAATTTGTTTATCCCAATCATATATCCTGTCCTTCATGTTTATATATATAAAACATATTAATGATATTGCTGTTGTATAAACCTAATTCAATATAAGGTTGATCATAATCTTCTAAACCACCGTTTTACATTTCACTGTTGTCACTACCCAAATTGCCTATTAAGCTAGGCAGGAAGAAAGAAAAAAAAATGATGTGATGTTCTTTCTCATCTGATGTCTACCTAGAATAGGTGATTTTTTTTTCTTCCTTCCTTGTCTTATAGGCAATACGGATTGTGACAGCAGTGGTGTATGAAAGGGGAATCAGGCTGTGGTGTAGACCCGTGAAAGGGGCTGCGCATAAGCCTACACCTTAACTTTTTTCATTTGT
This sequence comes from Rhaphigaster nebulosa, assembly GCA_948150685.1. Taxonomy (NCBI): domain Eukaryota; kingdom Metazoa; phylum Arthropoda; class Insecta; order Hemiptera; family Pentatomidae; genus Rhaphigaster; species Rhaphigaster nebulosa. The sequence goes on along the minus strand of OX411307.1, from coordinate 101,312,442 downwards.
CTTTTTGGTATCTTATCCTGGGCCATCGTTTCCTTCTGCGTCTCCTCAATACGCCCGCTGCTCTGGCTAAGGTTCCTCTCTTCTCTCTAGAAAGAAGTGGGTTGAGTCCACGGTCTCCTTTCACAAAGTCTTTTTAGAATGGCCAGTTCTTCCTGGCCGGTAGCTGAGGGAACACGCTCTCTAAGGATATGAATATCAATTTTTTCCTCAGGAGTTTGGCCTCAGTGTCAATGCGCGATTTGTTCGGCGGTCTCCGAAACTGGAACATAGGGGATCAGTTCCCTTTCTGTGTATAACGAACTTCCCTCGAAAGCCCCTATTCCCCATGAGGAGTTGAGAGACCCAGTATTCCAGAAGGACACATTCATCATTGTCTTAATCAACAGCTCCAGAAACTTGAGATAGGTTCACCATGGTGGTAGTATTTTAATTTATATCAATGAAATGGATTTTCAGCGCGTACTTACGTACCTCATGGTCGACCATATGTTGAGGTTATTTATAACTTGACACTATAAATTGATACGTATTTAGGCCCTGACCTCAACTTAAAAGGATCTGCTGGGGGTTTCTTTATCTCTTAAGCGAACGTTACGAGCGGAAGTCGAGAATTGTGATCCAATTAAAGTAGTAATAATAATAATGTATGTCAGTGGCGAAACTGAATTATTTGTGCCTGGGTGTGAACAGTGGAAAAGTGCGCACTCTTGGCATTTAAAAACCGTTACAAAAGGAGCACGAGAGGGCATAATCTTTCGACAACATTCGCTTATTCTAATTGTACGTCTGAAGTTTAAAACTTCAAAAGATAATAATTTTATCTTCAAATCAAAACGGATAAATGGATATGTAGGACAATACGAAGCAGGAAAATGTAAGCTAAAAGCTAGAACCTATCACCGTCAATCGATAAAGCAATGTGACAATGTGGCCACCTAAAAAACACAGATTAAAGGGTATAAAACAGAGTACCTTCAATATTTGGCTGATCCAAAATTTAAAATTTTCTGGAATATTTTAGATACATTTTTTCTACAGATTAAAGAGTGTAATATAAGGCAGATTGTTTGCTTTCGCTACTAAAATTGGGCAAACTGATTAGCCCGATGTATACGAAGACGACACTAAAAACAAAACCCCTTGTGGAATAGTTTGGAAAAAACTGTATTAGAAGAGGGACGAAGGGGGAAAGTGGCAGTGCCAGTGAGAGAGAAGCGACGGTGCCGTTCAGTGGTTTCTTCAGTTTGTTCGGTTTTGGAATGTCCTATAACAAACAAAGCAGCTAACACGGTGTACTAAAAACATTAGGTCATAAGATTACCTTCATCGCCGCATTTCATTTTTATGTCTTCTTTGAGTTGCATTCATCTTTTATAATTTATGAAACTATAGATTTTCATTCAGTAAACTTGATAAAAACGGAATTTTTAATCCTCTCTTTGATATTTCCAGTTTATATTTCCTTTTTTGACGCCGGCACCACTGCGTCCATTCATGTTACGTCACTTGTGTATGTTATAACAACAATGTTCGACTGTTAAATGCGTATGTACCTGCCAGCGTTCAAGGTTTTGTGGACTTTAATACCTCTAGATGTAATATTAATTCATATTAACCCAAAGTCAAATATGATCAATAAGAATTTTGTATACCAAGTGGTGAATCCGAAATATATCCTGCAATAGAAATAATTTATTCACTAACAATTTTCATATTTTTGGAAGTTCATAAGCGAAAACAGAACAAATAATAATGAAATAACTGAGGGAAAAAAAAAAAAAAAAAAACCTGCTTCAGTATATTTTTACAAGCATTATTTTTTCGTTGTACGTATACATATATAAATCAAAGATTTGAGGATAATTATCACCATCACTGGTGATATTTAATTATTAATTTCTATATTATAGATTTTAATTAACAATGGGATAAAAATAACACATTTTACTTCAAAATAAATCAATTTGAATTGTTTCAACAATTAAGTTTAAAACTAGTATTTATTTAACTGAGATGTAAATCTACCTGTAGCCAATATATTTTTATAAATCACATCTTGTAACATTCAGGGTTTTAAAATTCAGATTTCGGCCATTTCTCTGAAGGATTGCCTGAACGTATCTGTTTACTACCTCAAGGAAAGTTTGTTCTTTATCGATACCAACACTGTCTAACCACCACTCTCTATGCCCATTAGCTAGTTGTGTACTTTCATATATGTTTATATACTATTTTTTCCATGCTTTCTAAAATTATTTTGTTAGTTACGCTCAGAACTTATTAGTGATATCCATTTGGTTGAAATGCTAAAGATTTCAATGGCTTTGAGAGTTTATAAACTTTCAAATTCTTTTTAATTTTTTTTAATATATTTTTCAATATCCTATCCTGTTTAGAAAGTTAATTGAAAGTTTTTTGTGATGGATGAAGATGATTTGAGAAATAGTCTTGGCACTAAGTCTCCCATTAAAAGACTGGGCTCTACTAGGAAACTGATGATTTTTAATAGTAAGAATAGTACTCTTTTTTATTTTACTGTCAGTTGTTATTTCTTTTTGCATGTGTGTTTGTTTACTACATCTTTTTTATTTACTTTTACTTGTCTTTAACAAACATTATACACTAAAATAAAATAGAACTGTTTATTTAGCATAAATCAACAACAACAATAAATATATGGTATTAACTGTACATGAATCTTGTAATTTATCTTATTTTGCTGTTTCTTGGTGAAATATAGTTGTATTGAATATTGTTTACTCCTTTTTCAACTTGTTCTTTTTTATGATGGTCATTCAATGTGTTAGGCTTATGATGCTATATTTTATTAACCATTGAATTGTGTAATACTTCATTAAAAACTGTTTTCTTTATGAAAAACCTTGTTTGCTTGTTATAAATTAATGTTCATGCATTAGAATTGTTATTGTGAGGAATAAAATTATCTTGTTAGTTATTCTTTTAAACTTGTATTTTAATACTAAAGTTTATTATTGAAGTATACCATATAGCTGTCAGTTGTATCATTTCATGTCTAATTGCTCATTAATTTTTTTACTATTCTCTATGCTTTCATTTTCAAATTTATAGATTGATTATTCAGTAAAAAAAAAAACCCACTAAAATGTCAATATTATTGTATCATAATAATTTTCCTGCAGATATTAGTATATAAATTTTATTTCCTTGTGTTGGTTTATTTTTATAATTTATATTACCTATATTATGTTTTTTCTCTCCTGTGTATTATCTATTTTTAAGTGATGCTATAACAGTAGACTGAAATTGAAATACTTTAAACTTTAATTATTCGCAGACATCTATTATAATTGTGTGTTTATTTCCAATGTTCCCTACATAACTGTAATTGTCTGTATGTTGTCTTTGTATTGTTTGTATTATATTTAGTTTTGCTGCTTCTCATGACTTTTTACGCTGACCCTACTGCACCTCTCTAAGGGTCACTTCCTTTTTCTATCCATAGTGTGTAAGCCTGAAATGCTACTCATACTATTCAAAATCTGGTGCTTTGGAGCCCCCTTAACATACTTGGCCATTTCTACCTCTAGTTTTCAAAATTGATTGTACCCTGTTAACTGACTTATGAGCTTGTGACTGCAATGATCCAAAGTTCTCAAAATTTAAATAAAATTAATTAGTGGAAAGAATTTCACTCATCAGCTTTTGTCGATTTGAAATTAAAGGGAGATAAGATTTATGTTTACCAAATTACAGCATTTGCCTGTTGAATTGCCTAGAGGGTTTCTATTACATTTAAAATATATTTATTTGTTTTTGGTAGGGTTGTTTAATTGTTATAGTATATATTTAGTGAAATATATTTATATAATGTTTTCCTCATTAAATTAAATATTAGTTATCAATGGGAAACATTAAATTTTAAATATGGGTAAATCTGGAGTAGGCTTTATCGATTCCTATGTTTTCTCACTTTTAGGAACTAATTAATGTGAGTAATCATAATCATCGACCTGGCAATAGATGCAGCATTTTTAAAAAGAAAATCAATTCACTACGGAGGGAGAAATGATGGGGATAAAATAATTGGGAATAGGGAATGAAATATAGAATATAGGGAAATAAAATACAGAAAAATATTTGGAAAAACCATTGCTGAATTCCTTGGCATTAACCCTTTTTTGACCAAGGTATCCAAATGGATACAAATTTATATTTTTATTTATTTTTAAATTGGTGCTAACATTACAGTGTTGTTAATGCTGCCATCTGGCCTAGTATAGACAGCTTTCAGTGTTATAACTAAGATAGAAATTTAAAAATCTACTTTCTTGCTTTGTGTTATTGAAAGTAATTCCTTGAACCTGTAGGACTGCATCATGTCAAGATTTAAGAAGAGGTAAGTTTGAACTTTATTTAGTTAGAAAATCAGAATGTCTATACAAATTGCTGATACTGTTGTAAAAAGATTTGTTGATTGTGTTTTCCTAAAAATATTTTAAAATATAAGAAAAATTAATTCTGTATTTCATTATTTACAATTGTATCCAAATGGATTGAATGGCTTACTTGGCAATCATGTCAAAATTGCCGCTTTTATTTTTGTTTATGTGCTTCTGCTTATCCTTTTATGTTCTAATAATGAGTTTTTACTTTTCCAGAAATCAATTTTTTCATAGTATGAGAGAATACATTCTCTCTTTGATACTAAGGGGGGAGCGAACATCTGACCATGAAGATGAGGAACTTGTATTTTCAAGCCACTAGGAAGTGGAACAAGCTACTTCTCGATTTCAATTGGAAAATAGAAACATTTGAGGAAAAGATTATGCCTGGAACTTCAATTGAACAGTATATTGGATATAACGATATTTCAAATACATAGGAAACAACCTTTATAAATGAAAGCTTCTACTCTACCAAGAGCAATAGAAAAAAATCGAAGTCTCGCTCTTCGTCCCCAGCAATGCCAACCATTTGCACCCCTGACATACCTGTTTACATACTTACCTGTTTCGGTAAGGCTTGATGGGATCCACCATTGGCCAGAACACGATGATAAAAGGAGTTGTTGAATGTGTAAAAAAGGCCTCATACTGTGGAAAGTGTGGACTAAGGCTTTGTATTAATGATAAAAGCAATTGTTTTCAACTTTTTCATACAAAATAAAAAGATATATAAGCTTGTATTTGTATATTTTCAGCATTATTTTTTAAATAAATAAATTTGACCAACTGTTTTCTGTTTTTTCCGAGTGTTTCTCCTGAATTATTGTTTAGAGAATTTAATATGTAATCAAGAAAGGAATATTAATATAAAAATTGTTGTGCTACGATAAATTATTAGGTATAGTATAGTAATTACAAAGTGACCATTAGTAAAGAGGTAAAAGTATTCATTTGAATAATATCTTTAACAAATCTTGATAGTTAATGGCCAAGATATCTATTTGGATACTAAAACTAAAAAACTATGACGGTAAACGGCCAAGTTGTTGGTTGAAATGATATGGACACCAAGTTAATCAGCAACTGTAATAATTACCCTGGTATTTCAAAAAATTATTTTATATTATTTTTATGTTATAGTAAAGAAAAAATAAAATATTCTGTTTCTTGGCCTGAAAACGGTTAACACACATTTTCACTTTTCACCAATATCAGTTTCAGCACCGTAACAGTTAACTATTTTTCTTTTCCCATGATAATACTAGATATAGGAAGTGCAGTGACTACACCTTAAAGTTTACTGTACAGTTATCATTATCACTTGCTCTTGAGTTTTCTAAGTTTCATAGGCCATTTATCCAAAGCTTATCATTTTGTCGATCAAGTTTCTTCACACTGAAAACACAACAAAATGATATTTTTGTATAACCACTGCATTTAATCAAATCGTAGGTTCCTGGAACTATATCTGGTAGTGAGTTTGTAGAAATATTTGGTTCAGAAGACCCTAGAAGAATATCAAATTTATCATCCTGAAATTGTTTTTCTGCTTATGATAGTTTTGAAAGAACTCTGAATTCACCATCGGGCAGTTGATTCTCTGCTATTGGTCCCAACAAAATGTCGCATTCCCCATTCTGCAGTATTTGTGATGATGAAGCCAGGTCCTCTAAGATGCCATCAGAAGAGTAATGAATACCCAGCTAATGTTTTGTGCAATCAAAACAATAAAAGCTGTGTTTCTGTCTGCCTTATGAGTTCATCAGGGCTATCTGCAAAAACCACCTTCATGGTGCCTTTGAACTAGGGAGCTGAGTGCAAAATAACATCCTTGATTGCTGAAATATCTTCCTAGTTGATCACATAAAGTACAATGTTTGTGGTGTTTTCTAACAGCACCTTTTACTAATTGTGGTAGACTGTCAAATTCATTTACTTGTGTAACTATGGAGCCCCTTTCCATCACCTGGTGTTGAATAATTCTAGGTTGCCACTGATAAGTTGTCAAATGGTGCAGTTATGACATTAACTAGTATGTAAAATACAGTATGATTCCGATATTAAGTTGCCGGGCTGTCAGAGAGAAAGCTGACAGTCTTGATGTTTGATACAATTGATTTTATGAAATGAAAAACTGGCTGCAGATGAGCCCAGACAGGAATTTAACCATGGTCTAAGTTTATTGATAAGGTGCACATAGATTTCGAAGTAACTTTGCTATACGCATCCCTTTTAAAATAGATTTCAGAGGTATGAAGCGCCATTTTTTTCTGACTTCCTCTGAAGTGTAAAGCTTAATCTCTGAAGCATACTTGATTGAATAATTCTGACTGAAGTTGATATGAATTAATATTCCATCCTTGCTCAGTCTATTTTTAAGATACCTCTAAGTCTAAAATTGATGTGAGATAAATAATACCTTCATGAAACGGGAACTTTTAAAATTCCTTTTTAAAAAATTCAGCTGCATCCATAGCTTTCATGATGACATTCTCAATTGCTATCTGTTTTATCTCTTTTTCATTACCATTATTTTCCTTGTATGGTTCCTTTTTATTCACCAATCTTAATCGAGTGGCTTCATTTTCTTCATTAAACAATTAGTAGGGCACTCACTTACTGGCCACAATTACCTCCAGAAACTCCTCTGTCGTATAGGCTTATCAGGAAATCTGATGTGTTCCCTTTGTTGTAATGAGGAAATGACAGGACAACATCTGAACATGGTATGAAGTTTTTTTAGAGATCCCGTTAAAATCCATTTTTGTTTCTTTATTTTATTTTTTCCCCGTGATAACAGTATTTTTTGGTATTGATATTTTCTCAAAATTTTGGCATTCCTCTGCAATATTTTCCAAATTTGTTTTTTGCATCCCTCAAGAGTAGGCGTTTCTGTACTTATTTTTTGGCACCCAAAGTTATTACTTGAGCAACAATTTTGCTGGGGAAATTTTTACTGCTACTTCTTTCCAATCAGTTCTTCAACATGTCATATATTTTATGCTTTTTTCTAGGTTTCATTATTTTTTATGGATTTTTCTTTTGTGTTTTCTAATTGTAGTCTTTCCACAATTTTTTGTTTCCTCCAGAATTTCAACAAGACTTGAGCAAATTATGGGGATCAGCGCCTTGGTCCTCATAATTATTTCTTGGTTGGGAATTTATTATTATAATAAAATCATCAGAATTTTTCAGATTTTTTTTGTGACAGTATTCAAGGCTACGTTATTAATTTTCAGAAGTCTATACTACATTTTTATATGAATTGGCATATAGATAGCATTATGCACTGGTCTAGGTTTGCTACTTTTTGGAGTAGAATGTTGTGGTTTTGAATTTTAGGGTATTTTATCCAATATCTATCATCAGTGGTAGTCTTGTTATTTTAAAAATTTCAATTCCAAAAATTCATAAAATCTCACACCCTATATTCAAAACTTACTCTCTAGACTTAAGGATTTTCTAGGGAGTGAAAAGCTAAGGATTCATCCTTTCGTGAGCACAAAAGCTTACTAAGCTTTTAAAACAGAGTTAATCCTGTTCTTTCTTCTCTTCACTGAATGTACAAAGTATGATCAAAATTGACATACTCCGATCGGAAAACTAGTACACTAGAAAGTGAGGGTGAAAAAAACAACAACACTTCAAGGCTTTGAAAACATGATCACTCTCTATACTTAATTGGAGAGAGACCTAGAAAAGTCAAAAAGTGGGGGGTGGACAACATCGAGGGTGACCCTATTATTATCCAGTGACAAGTATGTAAGGTGAAAAAGAAAAACTACGGTACAACTACAGAGGAGCGGCGCACTATTAGAAGAGTCTAGAGACTGAATCGAGTGTCATCTCACTAGCGATCTCTGGGTCCATTCTTGTTAACTATGTACATCCTTTTTTCACACTTTCTTATAATTTTGGTTTTATGCTCACTGCTTAAAGCTGTTTTTTTACAAGCAATTTTTCGATTGCTATGAAAATTCGTATTTAGTAGTTTTGGAGGGTGCAAAAAACGAATATCAACTTTGTCTCTCCCTAAAAAAAATATTTTACCCCGCTTTGTTACGTCACACAAATTTTATTCTGAGTTGCTACACACATTGTGATTTAATTTTGTTAGATTCTAGTTTGCACCTATTTATGACAGTTAATGGGTAGTTTCATGTTTTTTAATTATGAATTTAATCATTTATAATCATAATGGATAATATTAACAGTATTTATTTTAGTAGAAAATTAAATTAATTATTTAAAAAATTCAATTGCGATAGTAAAGTGCTAATTTTATGGTTTTTAATTATGAACATATTTATTTATCTTATTTTTAGATAATTAAATTAGAACTAAATTAATGAAATTAATTATTACAAATGTTTTTTAATCATGGTCTTGAATTATGAAGATCATTTAAAAAAAAAACATTACTTGATTAATTATTATTTAATTGTATAAAAATAAGTGAAATACTTATATTCTTATGTGAAAAAGGGGAAGATGTTTTGTACATTAAAATAAAAAGTAACTTTTTTCTTTAAAAAAAACAACAAACAGTTATATCCAAATAAGAATCAATTTGCAAACTGTGAAACAGCTTTAAGCGGTGAGCATAAAACCAATTTATAAGAAAGTGCTGAAAAAAGGAGGCACGCAGTTAACAAGAATGGACCCAGAGATCGCTAGTGAGACGACACTCGATTCAGTCTCTAGACTCTTCCGATAGTGCGCCGCTCCTCTGTAGTTGTACCAAAACTACTTCAAGGCTTTAAAAACATGATCACTCTCTATACTTAACTGGAGAGAGACCTAGAACAGACAAAAAGTGGGGGGTGGACACCATCAAGGGTGACCCTATTATTGTCCAGTGACATAAATGTTACAAAAATTTTGAAATAGCCCGTGTATTAGTCCCGTCTGTTATAGATAATGTAATAATTACTTTTTATATTAGGCATCATTTAACCTAAGATTATAAAGATAAAACTTTTCATTGCTTTTGATTATTATTATGTATTTAATAGTTTAAATTTATATTTATGTATACACTTAGTTGTCATTGACTTAATACCATAAAATATATACTGCTTGTCACATGTAAGCTGTTTTTTTTTTCGAAATGTAAATATTATTTTTACCATAATGTTTAAATAAAATTTTTGTAGGTAAGGAGTTGTTTACCTCTCATTTATTGATTTTGGACAGGGATTATAAATAGTTATTCAGGTAGATAATCATAAAAAAAAAGAACACTAGTATCTCCCCACATTTTTTTTTATTATTATTAAATTGTGTTTTGTTCTCAAAACTGAATGAAACTCAGCCATGTTGAAACCCTAAAAGCCATAAAATAAGAGTTGGACTTTGACATGTCTCAACAGATGTTGGCACAATCTCAAATTATGGAACTTATTTTTATTATTAGTTTTTGGTCCTAATAAGTTATAGCATATTTGATTGATATTTAGTTGGCTTAATTTAAATGTTGATTTATTCCTGTTCAGATTTACTTCAATTTTAATTCCATTCATTCATTTCTCTTCCTTATTGAAGTTATGAAGGAGAATCTTGGTTGGGGATGCGGTCAATAAATGAACATACAATGAGAAAAACTTGTTATAATATGTGCAGAAATTTTAGGCCATCATCAGGGCTAAGAAAAAACAAGATAACAATAGATATAATAACAGTGGCAGTATCAGTAATAATAAGAAAGTTAACAAATAGTAAGATAAAAAAGTATGAAGGAACTCACCTACTCACTTATTGAAACTCACCTACACCCTTGTTGAAGTTGTAATGTATTTCGGATCCCTTCAATTTTTTTTTTTTTTTTTTCTTAATGATATACACGTAAACAATGAGTTTTGGAGGTTAAGTAAATTGATAGAGAAGCTTTCTGACATGAGGGGTTGAGAAGCCAAGGGGTTCAAGTGATTTTTTTTCAATGATAGATTTATGTGTGATTATGGATAATTACTGCATATAAAATGTTTTTCAAAAGCAATATTGCTCAATTTTCAAGGAATGTAAAGTAGAGCCATAATATAAGTATTAAATGAACTTATACACTTTAGGTTTTATAAAAATGTTTTAACTTCAAAATGCGTTTTCACAAAATTATTAAATAAATAATATCATCTGTACCTCTTGGCTTCTCACCCCCTCATATCATTTTTAATTATAGATTATTATTATTATTAAGTATTGCTAGACAAGTATAGTGGGTACTAATATCCATGTAAATTAAATGTTATAATTTTATTATTTATTTATTTAAAATGTATATTACATTATTTTTTTTTTTAATGTGATTGGATATTAATTTATTAGCAAAAACTTTTTAAAGTATTATCTCCCAAGTCCTATTAAGGAATTGTTCTGTTCCATATACTCTCTTAGATAAAATTTCTGTTTACCTCTTCATAACTGTATTACATTTTTGTAAATTAATTTTAAGTGATGATGTTTTGAGCCTAAAAGAATTATGTTATTTTTTGTTTTTTTTTATGATTGCGTTCAAATTCATTTAAATTAAATTATACTTAATCACCCCTGTATTTTAGATATTAGGTTGCAGCTAGCTGAGCAGCTAAGATGTCTAGATACACGTATGGAAACACAGGTGGCCATTGTTGCCGAACTACAAGACTTTTTTCGTCGAAGAGCAGAAGTTGAGTTAGATTATAGTAGAAGTCTGGATAAATTGGTGAAAAGCTTACAGCTTCGCCATAAGGAACATAAACAGAAGTGAGAATTATTTTTATTTTTTAACCAATTTTCAATTATATTTTTTTCTTGTTTTGATCCCCAATTATTTAATTTATTTTCTTTTGGGCTTTTCAATTCCTGGCTCTGAATCACTTAGGATACCTCAGTAGGTGTACTTCATTTAGCTAGAATGGGAATGATGATATATTCTTACCCTGATTTATTATGATCATCTCAGTCTTTCTACATCATACTCTGTTTAATATGTCATATACATTAATAATTATGGAAGAAATCATCAGCACTAGTGTGTTGAGCTTAATAATTTGGCTGCATTTAATGTTAACTATGCATGTAGGTGATATATAGATATCATATCTCTTATAAATATTTTTTTTATTTAAAAATGTCATTATGTAGCAAATTGGATTATTTAGAATTACCATTTTTAAATTTAGATATTGGGACTATGAGAAAGCGAGGTGGTGTCTATCTATCTTCAGAAGTATTTTGACCCTCATTGTTTTTGATATATGAATGAATGAATGAAAATAAATTTTATGCTGGGACTTTTAGTCCCCTTAGAATAACAGAAATGTTCAGTACTAGTATTATTTGTCTAGCTTACATACAGTAAATAATTAAGAAAAATTAAATAGTAAAATGAAATAATGGAGATTTTAATAATTACAGACATTTAAATCATAATTAAATATATATGTACACCTATTTACACTAACAAACAATAGACATAATAAACATAAAATGAAGATATATATATATAACTATAATACTTACATAAATGCGGCAGATTGATAGTTAAGGAGGTAGAGAAATAATTGATGCTTGAAGGAGTTTAAGGATGAAGATTTGCGAATGGAGTTGGGTAAGGAATTCCAAAATGAAGTAGCTCGAAAGATAAAGGATCTTTTGAAAGAGGCGGTTCTATGAAAGGGTAATATACAAGTTTGTAGGTTGGGATCTGGTGTTTAAAGAGTGAACAGAGGAACACGGGGTGAACAAATCAAGAATATAAGGAGGCTTTTTGGTTTTGAAGGTTTGGAAAAGATAGATACCTAGGAAGTATTGCCGTCGGAAAACAGGTTGAAGCCACTTTAACTCGGCATCCCAACTGGAGACATGGGAGCGCCTGGGGATTCCAAAGATGAATCTAATGAAGCAATTCATTAGTCTCTTCAGTCTCATCTCAAATCCCCCAGACAGTCCGCCATACACAAGGCAGCCATAGTCGAAGTGGGAGAAAATGAGGGAGGATACAAGGAGCTGACGGGTTTTAGGAGGTATAGAATCTCGAAATCTTAGGAACTGTTTAAGGATAGCAATAGACTTTCGGGTGATTTGGGAAGTGTAATTGTTCCAGGATAGGTGTTTATGAAAAATTACTCCCATGTTTCTGACAGTGGTGTGGAAGTGGATAGGTAGGCGGTTGAGGTAGAGTAAGGGATAATAAGGAAGGGAATTGAGAAGATGCTTGGACCCGATGAGGATGGCCTGGGCTTATGCATTATCAATTAATTATATTTCCTTTCTTCAGAAATTCTTTTTGAGATAAACGTTCAATATTATTCCATTCATCCTTCAAAATTTGTCAAATTTATAATTGATTTTAAATCAAATAAATTTTTGTATATTTTTTTTAAATTATGTCTGTTATTTGTAGCCTTAAATTAGTTAGTGTTTTTAATTAAAACTTTGAATTAGAAGTACGATGAAGGCAGTCTATGGCAGAAGTGAAAAAAATAGCATAGGACCAAGAAAAACTTAAAAGGAGGTCCATGGCTACTCCTCGCCTCAGGGCCTCAAAAGTTCATTTCCTCTCAGAATGAGGGTTCTTCCAGGATAAACCGCTATGCATATCTGGCTAATTGTTAAATTAACAAAATGCTCCTTAGTTTCTGTCTGCTTATTCCTTTGATAAAATAATTTTCACTGAGCTTTCCTTTAGATAAAACTGGATGTTTCAGGAACAGAATTGTCTAAATCTTAATTTATATATGTTAGACAGAATTGAAAAAAATTAATTAGTTCTCTATTGTGATGCCTCTTATTTATTTTTTTATTTTCAGAAGAGAACAGTGGTCATTATTTTCTAGCTATTCCTGTTGGCAGCATCTTGTTGAACAAACTCGAACTCTTAGTAAGGATCATGCGGCACTAAGTGAAATTTACTCTGCTCATCTTGTGTCAAAACTTTCACAAGTTATGGAAGATATACAAAGAATTTACAAAAAGGTGTGGTTAAATAATTAAAAAAAATTTAAATGTATTATAATATATACTTATTATTACTTTATTATTAATGCTTTAGTTTTTTAAGTAGTGATAAGTTTAATAAATACTTCAGTTTTATAATTTTTAATAATCATTATCACTAAAAATATAAAAACACTTACCACAAGAGTGACAAAAGGAAAAATAGTCTGAAGAACTTTTTCAGAGCCTAAAGCGCCTAAACCTCTACCATCGAATTAAAATATTTTAGATTAAATCCCTTTACTCGAAACAATCTAATTTTAGTGTCATGTTGCTTAACCGAATGCTAAAACAAAACTGAAGGCTAGGTGAGGTCTTCATTTTTGGAATTCATTAGGAATTCATTCATTTACTATAGTCTAGGAATTAATGTGATATCAACTTTAATTGGATTCGAAAAAGAAATAAAACCAATCAGTGGTTTACAATTTCCGAGAAAAACGAAATCTGTAATTTTTTATGACTCATCCCATTATTAAAAAGAGGCATTGAGCAAACCTTTTAATCGTGACCTCAACTCCCTTTAACCTTACAAAATTTGCAAGTGGTTTTCATTAAAGAATATAGATACTAAGTAAAAGCAATATAGAGGAAATTAAGGGCTTAAATCTGACACAAATACATTTGTGGGTTAAAACATTAGCATAACTTAAAATAAATCGTTTTGCACTAGTTATTGTTTCATTTGTCTGCCCCCTCCCCCACTCCTTACTAGTTTGCTAGATTATTCTATTTACAATCTATTGCTATAGTTTTAAAATTTAAATTTGCATTTTTATGTTTAGTCAGGTATAATTTTCCCACATTTTTTTAATAAATAAGTTGATCAAACTGAAATATTCCAGATGTTATCACTATTTTCAATCTTCATTCTTATTCATTACCATTAGAATTCTTTAAAAAATATTGTTACCTATTTTTTTTTCATTTAAATTTTAGTGCAGGGAAATTGGTTGTGATATTCATGACGAAATATTTAGAGTTCTACATGAGTTACATACTGCATTAAAAACCTACCAATCTTACCAAGGAAACTATAAACAAGCTGAAACTAAGCTTAGGTTAGCAGAAGCTCAGAGGCATAAAGTTGAATCAAGTATTCCTAGAGAAAAATTGGATCGCTCTAAAAAATTTAGGATGATAGAAAAAGATGTACAAAAGGTATTTGTTATCCTTTATTTTATTACATTAGGTTATCTCAATGTGTTTTAATGAATTTCTTATTTATTCTTGTGGAATTCAATATTTATAGTCACTTATATATTTATAAAACTATCACCTACAGACTCCACTGTTTGAATCTTAAGTGTGTTGATTTTTAATAAGGTTTTCATTTATAACAGTAAGTAAGTTATCCCAAAGTACTATTACACATTTTTCAATAAAAAAAATAATATTTTAATGACTTAGTAGATGAACAAGACAAATCTATAATTCATTTTAGAGTTAAATTTAGTGTACCATTTAGCTGTATAAATTATTTACCAAGTGTACAATCCTATTTAACTTCAAACTACTATTAATCTAATCATCCTTCACTCTCCCGGCCAAGCCTTTACTACTTACTATTTTATTGTAAACCTTCCTAAAAATATATATTCCTCCTTTCCATTTGACTAATATCCTATTATTCTGTCATGTCACTTCTCTATCCCTTCCTGCACATTTTGATGAATTCCTTTATCATTTCCTTCATAATTTTTACCTCTTCACTCTCCTTTATTATGGTCTGTTTATGACTGTCTTAGGTTTAAAATCCTTTACAAATACTCCATGTTTAGAATACCTATTTACCAAAATATCTTCTGATTTATTGTTTCTTCTTTATGCCATAGTATATGGTCCAGGCGCGATAGTTTATTTTTTTAAATAAATTACGATGGGACATTCTTAACTTGATAATTATTAGAAAAATAGTAGAAACAAATCTTATTTGTTTTAGATAAAACCGGTATGTAGCAACATGGTGAAAAAAATTCATAAAGCTGCCAAAAACTTAATTTAAGAAAAATAAAAATTAGTAGGTAATAATGTTTGAAAATATATAAAAAAAAATTAGTTTTAAACAATTAAAGCTGGTCAACAGCTTTCAATTGTCAAGAAGTATGAGCGATTTTTCAAAGTGCTATTTGTTCTCAAAGTGTTCCTCTACAATCCTATTTTTATGAAATATATGTGAGTTCGATTTAATACTTCTTAAAGGCGTTTGGAAATCAGGTTTTTTCTTGATTCAAGTGACACAAGAGTTGCGTACCACGAAAAGTTTTTATTATTTTTACATGAAATTTTTACTGGAGATGACTGTCCATATGCTTAAACCACAAGTTAAGCCCCAAAACATGTTCCCACGACAATTACAAGCCAAGTAAATAAATGTTCAAAAACAGCCATTTTTCACGGTTTTTAATTAATTACCGAAAAACAAAAAATTGTACATAATGATCTTATAAAGAAAAAAATAAACTTTGTAAAATTAAAATCGGTCACCAACTTTTCCAAAAAAAAAAAAATTAAAAACTGCGAAATATGGCCATTTTTGGACATTTAATTACAGTGCTTGTAATTTTGATAGGAACATGTTTCAGTGCTTGAATTTTGGTTTTTAATGGTGCCTATCTACAGTAAAAATAATAAAAACTACGTAACTCTTCCCCTTTGTTTGCTCGCCCGAGCGGCCGAATCAAGAAAAAACCCGATTTCCAAACGCGTTTCATAAATATAAATCATAAATTAAAAGTAACTTGAACTTACATATATTTCATAAAAATAGGATTGTAGAGGAACTCTTTGCGAACAAATGGTACTTTAAAAAATTGCTCAAGAACTATTTTTGGGCTTGTTCGACCCGTTTTTCGATAACAACTGTTTTTACATTTTTGCAAAAAGTTATTACTATTTTTGTCTTAATTTTTTATTGTACGCAGGCATTACTAAAATTCTCAATTAATTCCACAAGCATGTTCCTTCAACAATCACAAGGCCTGTAATTAAATGCCAAAGAATGGCCATATTTTATGGTTTTTAATTTTTTTTTGTGAAAAGTTGTTGACCAGCTTCAATCGTTTAAAATTCATTTTTTCCGTGTTTACGTACTATTTTTATTTTTATTTAACAAATTCTTTCACATCTTAAACGTGAAAAAACCCTTTTCGGCATCTTCATGAATTTTTTTCACGATTTTATCTTAAACATATACAATTTGTTTCTACTATTTTTCTCCTAATTTTCTCGTTGAGAAAGTACCGTGGCAATTTATTTCAAAAATGACTAGGTTTACTCTTATCACACCTGGAGTAATATCTTTCTCAAGCCTGATTTAACTCCCATTTCTAAGTTCTCCCTTCTTACCTATGTATATCTCATTTATAATATAGTTATTGTAAGTGATTTTAGTTCCATCCTTAATATTCTTGTGGCCTATATCATAATTAAATATAAAAATTCAATTAATCCCAAAAGAACAATTATTTTATTGACTTAATAGAAGTACAAATATTTTTTAGAAATCTGCCCTGTTTTACACAATGTAGGTTCTCTATAAATATTTCATTTTACTATTAAGCTATTACCAAAAGTTAATCACTTTACAAATGAGTTAAATTGTTAGATTTCTATTATGTTAATTTAGTTAAGAATTCATTTCACTGGTATATCCTTCGATGTGATTTTTATTTAACATTGCAAATTTGTTTTCAGCGAAAAAATAAATATTTTGATGCTAAACTGAAGGCCCTAAAAGCTAGAAATGAGTATATATTGTGTATTGAAGCTTCCAATGCAACATTGCATAAATATTATGTGGATGATTTATCTGATCTTATTGACTGTATGGATCTTGGTTTTCACCATTGCATTTCTCGAGCCTTGTTAATGCATGTTACAAGTGAAGAAGGTAGACAAAAGTCTATTCAAAGTAATATTGATACCTTGAATTCTGCTTTATCTGGTTTAGATTCCAGACTTGACAAACAGCGATTTCTTGAATTTAACCATACATCATTTATGATACCAAAAAAGTTGGAATTTCAAGGGAAAAAAGAAGATGTAAGTATTAATTCTTTGATCTCAAAGCATGATTAATTATCATTTTTTCATTTGATATGTTTTATTTCACTATCACTCTGAGTTTATACTTAAAATATATTTGTGTTGTGTTCGTCTTATTATTTATCATGTTAGTCTTTTTATTGATCTTGTATTTTTCTTCATTCTCGAAACAATTATAAAAAAAATTTATTTTATATCCTTTTACAATTACAAACCAGGTGTATAATATATAAGCTTTTTGTTTGGTATTTTTTGGGGGGATCTGTATGAGAAATCAGTATTAAGCCCTGTTTACACAGAGAGAGCGGTATTAGGACCTGTCCACAAAGCGGAGATCGGTTTAAGAGATGCCTGTAGATATAGTCTGTGGGCCAGACTATTTTTGGAGTAAGGATATCTGTACCTCTAATAGTTCCCGAGATAAAGTCTTTAAAAAAATGATTTAAAAAAAAAAAAAAACAAGAAATCACCGTTTTCTAATTTTATTTTGTTGAATATCATGGAAACCGTTCTTCCTACAAAAAAAGTGATTATGAACTGCTTTATGAGACATTTAACTGGCTCTAAATTAAGGAGTAATTGACATCTGTATGTCAAATAGTTCTCGAGATAAAGTTTTACGAAGAACACATTATACACGTCATATAAGAAAAGTTAGATATCTCAGGAACCCTTTGGGGTACAGATGTCAATTACCACTCAAATTATAGCTTGTTAAATGCACCATAAATTAGTTTATATTAATTATCTTCGTAGGTAGAACAGTTTCCATGTCATTTGCCAAAATAAATTCTCAAAATGGTTATTTTTAACGCTTTTAGGAAAAATAGAATTATTCTTTGAAAGACTTTATCTCGGGAACTATTAGACTTATATATGTCTATTACCACTCAAATTAGAGCTAGTTAAATGAACCATAAAGTAGTTTATATTAATTATCTTTGTAGGAAGAACAGTTTCCATGATATTTGGCAAAATAAATTTACAGAATGGATATTCCTTGTTTTTTGGAAAAAAAACAAATTCTTTTTTGAAAGACTATATCTTGACGTATATATTTATTAGACCTATATATGTCTATTGCCACTCAAATTAGAGCTAGTTTAATGCACCATAAAGTAGTTTATAATTATCTTTGTTAGAAGAACTTTCTCTGTGATATTGGTAAAATAAATTCACAAAATGATTATTTCTAGTTTTTTTTTTAAATGTGTGGTTTTTTTTAAAAAATTATTTCGAGAAGTAGTTAACATAAAGAGCTCTATTAGGAATCAAATTTTAGCAAATTTAATGTCCTTTAAAAAAGGTAATTATAATATTTTTCGTGTGGTTAGTAGTTTTCAAGATGTTGAGAACGGAATGAAAAATAAGTGAAATTTTTTTGTTTTGTTTTTAAATAAAATGGTGCCATTTTTTAAGATAGTGGCTTTGGAAGGACAGACTAGGCTTATTTTACTTATGAATATCCTACACATTCGTTATTCACATTCAAACCTTCCCCTAAAATAAGTACCCTAATGTCGGCCCTGACTCCAGTTGGCTATATCAATGTTTATTATTTAGGATTTGGTAGAAGTATGAGGCTTGATTCAGATTTATTACTGTGATTGTATATTTGTATATGAGAGGGCCTGTCTCATAAGTCCTTAGGACAGAATACAGAATGTAAAAAAAAAAAATATGATTCTTACTGGTACTTAAATTTTGCACTAATATAAGCTTATTAGTATAATTAAACTAAATGATGTTGAACAAGCTAATAACTATTACGTTTATGAATGCTCATTGATGAGGAAGAAGACTGACAGCGCTTATGTCCCTACCGTTTCACCGCTAATTAAGTGCATTTTCTAAGGAACCATTTCGAATATTTTAAAAAGTGATTTTTGGTTTTTAAAGAAGAATAAGTGTTTTATTTGAAGACTTTTTCGTTATTGTTGGCCGTTTAATTGCCACTGGTCTTGAAATTTCAACTTTCTTGTGAACGACTTGAAAAAACTGACTTTGCTGGAGCTTTTTAATGTTCAAGAAAATTATTCTATGTCTTATTATTCTCTGACTATTCAGCTCTGAAACAAAGCCAATTATGGCGAAATTAAGCCAAATGCTGAATGGCAGTGACCAAAAAACTAAATCAATTTAAAGTCGGTAGTCCGCCATCTTTGGACGCCATTTTGGCAAGGTGCTGCCATTTTTTTTTCTGGGAACATTGCCTTTTTTTTAATACTCGTAATTAGTCACAAGGAACATAATGATGTGTAATTTATAGGGATGGGGGGGGGGGTGAGGTCTGGCCGACAGACTAATAGTCTCCTGTGATTTCCCCTTCAAGCCATTTGTTTCCAATGGACTTTCTCAATGGGATAATTAGAAGAAAAGTAGTAGAAGCAAATTGTGTTAGATAAAATCGGTATGCAGCAACCTGGTGAAAAAAATTCACAAGCGTTCTGAAAAGTGTTTTTTTCACGTTTAAGAAGTGAATAACTTTTAAATTTAAAAATAAAAAATAGTACGTAATAGTGTTTAAAAGATGGAAAAAATGAATTTTAAACAATTGAAATTGGCCTACAACTTTTCACGAGAAAAACTAAAAACCACGAAATACGGCCATTTTTGGGCATTTTATTACAGGCCTTGTATTCATACAGGAACTTGTTTTGGGTCTTAAATTGTGGCTTTTATTAGTGCCTATCTGCAATAAAAATTGTATACAAAAAAAATAACTTTTCCAGAAATGGAGAAAATGTAAAAACAGGTTTTTCCTAAAAAATATTTTAAAAAAGGGCCAAAATGGACCTAAAAAACATGTTTGAACATCGTCCTTTTTCTCTGTTCGGCCGCTAGTAACGAGGAAGCATAGAGGAAGTAACGAAGGGTGGGAGAAGGTTCTCTGACGGCTGGGCTTCAAGCACTGGAAAGTGGTAGAGAGAGGCTTCCCCTTCGCTACCTTGACAATATCGGCCAAACTGAGAAAAAGCACAATGTTCAAATGCATTTTTTAGGTATTAAATCTAACCTCACATATATTTTATGAAAATAGGGTTGTAGAAAATGATTTCGAGGGAATAAATAGCGCTTTGAAAAATTGCTCTAGTACCATTTTGGCTTTGTTCAAAGCTTTTTACGAAAACACCTGTTTTTAAATTTTCCCAATTCCCAGAAAAAGTTATTACTTTTTTTGCATAAAATTGTTATTGTAGATAGGCCCTAATAAAAGCCACATCTTAAGCTTTAAAATACATTTCTGTGACAATTACCAACCCTGTAATATAATGTCCAATAATACCCTTATTTCGCAGTTTTTAATTTTGTTTGTGAAAAGTTATTGACCGACTTCACATCCTTAAAACTCATTTTTTTTCTTCTTTTTTTATGCTATTACATACTATTTTTTATTTTTAATAAAAAGAAGTTTTTCACCCTGTTGCTACATACTGATTTTTTCTAAAACATATGCAATTAGTTTCTACTATTATTCTCTTAATTATCATGTTCAGAATGTCCATTGGAAAATTATTTCAAGGTCTTGAACCAATATTTTTATTTGTTCTTTTAAATGTCAAATTACAATTTAAATGATAATTTTTATCAGTATATTTACTATAAAGTTGATCATTAATGCTCTTCTGCCATTGTAATTTACTACTGGAAGCTAACAGTACCTATTGTTATGATAAAGTAATTTATTTAGCTATTCTGAACATATTTATTCATGTTGTTTGTTTTTATCATGACTGATGAAAATTTTAGATTTCCTCTATTTTTATCTCACTTTTTACCTCTAAATTCCAAACCCACTAGTTTCTAACCTTGCTTCCTCTTTGATTCCTGATAATCCTTTCTTCTTCTTCTCTGGCGCAACAATCTATTGCTGAATCTAGGCCTCATCCAGCAGCTTCTGCCAGTAGGCTCTATCTTGTGCTGCAGCTGTCCAGTTCCTTATTTTAAGAAGCAGTCCAGCATCCGCTGCCACTCCATCTAGCCATCTTGTTTTTGGCCTTCCCATTCTGCCTGTCCACTGTAGGACCTCTGTCATGAGTTTCTTGAGGACCTTAGTGTCGTTCATCCTTGTTACATGACCGGCCCAACGAAGTCTCCCAAGCTTGACAAATTCTACCACGTCCGTACTTTGGTACCGCTCTAGGAGCTCCTTGTTGGTGCGCCTTCGCCAAGTGTCCCCCTCATGGATAGGGTGGTAAATCCTCCTTAATATTCTCCTTTCAAATGTATGGAGACAATTCTTATCTGCTTTCGCTGTGGACCAAATTTCTGCTTCATACATGAAAACAGGGAGGATGAGGGTCTTGTATAGCCGTAGTTTGCTATGATACAAGATAAACCTGCTTCTCATGTGGCGGGAGATGCCGAAGTAACATCAATTTGCTGAGCAGATGCTTTGACTTATCTCTTGAGTGAGATCATTCCTTGAATTAACTTCAGATCCATGGTAGACAAAACACTCCACTTGTTAGAACCTTCATTCTCCAGCCTCAAAGTGCTCAGCCAAGTTTTCTCCACCATTGGCCCGCAAGTATTTAGTTTTGGTCTCATTTACGACTAGACAGAATTTTCTGGCTGGCCTCTCAGCCCTTCAGGAAGGCTTCTCGTAGGGAACGCTCGGATCCAGCAATAATTTCGATTCGGCATATCCCAGTAGTTCAACTAGTCGATTGAAGATGGTATCTCAAACCTGAATTTGGGATTCCCGGATGGCCATTTCTTGTGCTAGATTAAATAACATGGAAGCCAGTGCATCCCTCTGTCTCACGCCAGCATCCGTCTCGAAGTCCTCAGAAAGGTCTAGGCCTATTCGCACAAGGCATTTCGTGCTTCCCATTGTCATTTTCACCAGCCAGATCAGCTCCCCGGGTATACCCAGCACTTCAAGGGCATGGTATAGTTCCTCTCTTTCGACACTGTCATTAGCTGCCTTTAGGTCGACTAAAAGATGATGCGTGATCATTTGATATTCGAGACTCTTATATCATTCTCAGGGAAAATATTTGGTCTATAGTGGAGCGACCCTTTCTGAAGCCAGTCTGATTTTTACCCATTAGTCTCTCTGCATACGGCTTAATATTCTTAAAAAGTGTTCCCAACAGGATCCTATAGGCACTTGGTAGGAGCGAGTACCTCGGTAATTCCCACATTCAGTCATATCGCTTTTTTTATATACTGGGAGAATAATAGGCTTATTCCAGTCTTCTGGCATATTTTCTTCTATCTAGATAGAGAGAATGAGATCATTTAAGGCCTTTTGCATTTCTTTATCACTATATTTAAGCAGTTCTGCTTGTATTCCTTCCAGGCCTGGAGCTTTATTGTTTTTCAGGTTCTGAAGAGCTTCCCCAAACTCCTCTTGATCAGGTGGTGGCACATCCTCGTCATTGGTGGTCCTTTCCACTTCCCTATCTCTTCTGGATCCCTTGGTCAGTAGGCTATGAAAGTTAATCAGTCCACCTCTTCAGAATATTCTCCCTTTGTGTGAGCAGAACACCATCTGATGATCTGCAGGAAGTAGTTCTTGGGGCCAAGTCCTTCCTTTCATTATTTATTCTTTGGAAGAATAATCTTGTGTCATTAGAATATCGAAGTTCTTCTACTTCCTCAAGATTCTTTCTTTGCCAATTCCTCTTCTTCCGTAGGTGAATCTTCTTCTCTCAATATAACTCGGCTGATTACCTAGTGTGCATGCCAATCATTTTCTTCTAGGCCTAATCCTTTGATAACGGTAAATTTAGCTCTATTGTGGCTCATATCTGATCTATAATTGTGTCACAATGTATCATTACTGTGTGTATTGATATGTTCTTTATGTGTATTGATGGTTAACCGTATGGTAAATCAAGAACTTTGTGCGGGTGACAGTCAAAAATAAAATAAAATAGTTAAACTATTTTATATTATTCTTGACTGCTAACCTGACCATCTCCTTCTCTATTTTATTTCATCATTGTTGTATCAACCTTTTTCATTTCCCATTCTTTTTGGCTATATAGACTGATTTTTCCTTTTTTTTGATGTGAAACATCTAATGTGGTGGGTCAGACTGGCTGTTGGACGCACTCAGTTTGGCGATCCCCCCTCTTTCTCACAACGCTGAGCTCGTATACCTGTATGTAGGTGAGCATGACGGATACGCCTGTATATGGCTGTATGCAGTGTTGTTGTTCACTTCGGAACAAGTTGCCTGTGTTATATTTGAAAGTAATAACTAACAAACAAATATGAGTGACAGTGATAATTTAGAACATAAAAGTGAGCAGCCTCTTGCAAAGAAAGAAAAATTACACTATGACATACAATCAAGTGATTGAAGTCAAGAATAAGTTAATTATTAATTTTTTTAAATGCAGCAATTTCGCTGCAAATAAATTAAGTATAATTTATTATTTATAAGCCTGTTTTTCCGTAAAAATCAATAGCTTTGTTTTTTGAAATATGATTAAAAAAGTTATAATTATACATACATATTACATATGTATTTATATTTATATGTACTTATACCAATTTGCTTCACTTACGCTGTTACTCGCACGTAGAAGGATTTTCTCACAAAACACGACTTGTTGTTTTCGGAATATAATATATCTCTTAATTGGAACGTTAATGTGCCCATTTATCTATAAATCTATTTTTAAATAGTTCATTAGAAGATATTATGAATTAAGGGAAAATACAACTAAGAGCAAGCCAGTGGTTTTTATATAAAAAATAATTTTTCTATAAAAAATCTGAATATTTTGTTTTTGATTATGCCTATTTATTTCCTTTAATAAACCGTACTTTCATGCATATTTTCTATACAAAATAGTTTCAATGTTCCACATCTGCCAGGCGTCCCAATGACAGCTCAATTTTTTTTTCTCTTTTGAGGCTTCAAGCTGTAAACATATTATTTCTGATATGATTTACTTATCTAATTCTTGTAAAAATATGGAGGTTATTCATGAACTGTATGCTTAATATAATCTTTTTTTTTTTTCCTAGTTCATAAAATGTTTCTTGATCAAAAAAGTAATAACAATACTTACTTCTGAATTTTTTTGAGAAATATTTTTGTTTCTCAGAGGTAAATTATCTCAGCTGACATCATCATTATCATAATATGTTCCTCTTTACCGCATGGCAGTGAGAGGTTCCCACTTAAACAGTTGCCCCACTCTTCCTCCATTCTTCTCTCTTCCCAGCTTAAGTTCCTCTTACGAAAGACTTCCTTAACGCTCTGCTTTGGGCCTACCTCTAGGCCATATCCCTTCTACCATGGCCTTTTGAGCCTCCCTGGCAAGGTAATCGTTTGGCATTCAAGGAGATGGCCAAGCCACCTTAGTTGGGATTCCTCTATTACAGTTTCATGAGGTTTACATCGAGACTGGACCTTATTGCAGTGTTCCTGATCCTGTTGTCCCTTCTGGTTCTGCCTTCTACCTTCCTCAGGTATCACATTGCCATTACCTGGATCTGTCCTCTATGTTTTGTTGTTATTGTTCAGGACTCAGAGGAATATGTAAATAGTGGTATTAAGGTGGACTTGTTTACCTTGATTTTGGTATCCTTCCTCACAACTGAAATGTGGTTGGAAAATTTTGCTGTACTTGTTTTTTTTTTATTGCATATATTCATGGAGCTTCTTTTTCTTTACATTAAATAAAATAGTTAAAAGCTATCCTTGTTTGTTGATATTTATAACCCTTACTGTAGTTTACCAGTATAAAAAAAGTAAATTTCTAGTGCCCCAGTTACAATAGAAACTTAAAAATTAATAGAATTTGTTTCCCACTACTCTCTGGAAGGATCTCATTTACCCCCATTAAACTAAAAAAGACCTCCTCACGTTCTTTGGAATCATTCATGGTCTTAATTCCTGTCTAGTCTCAATGAATAAAAATACTGATCATTTCCTGTATACATTTTATTACTACCAATATCCTCACATCTTCCAGCATTGATGGTGTAATATCAAAATTAATTTCATCTGGATTGTTTAATATTCAGTCTCATTACTTCAATACTTTGTTTAAGTGCAATGTTCGACTTCTCATTTATTGATGATTATTAATAAATAAAGGTATCTGGTTAATATTTACACTATTTAATAACAATACGTATTGAGTTATTATATATTCAATGTTTCTATAATATCGATGTTCATAAATTTAATTATAAATTATTACTTTTAAAGGTTTAAATATTATTATTGAGAATCATATTATCATTGTGTTTGTTATGTTGTTTAATCATTGTTCATTACATTTATTTGTTGTTTTGCATTGATTGTAATTTATTTTAGGCTGAGCCGGAATTCCAAAAGTTATTGTACGCTGACATGGGAATTAGATTATCTCAAATGGAAACTAGAATCAACACAGTTCGAGCTCAAAATGA
This sequence comes from Rhaphigaster nebulosa, assembly GCA_948150685.1. Classification (NCBI taxonomy): domain Eukaryota; kingdom Metazoa; phylum Arthropoda; class Insecta; order Hemiptera; family Pentatomidae; genus Rhaphigaster; species Rhaphigaster nebulosa. The sequence goes on along the minus strand of OX411307.1, from coordinate 101,286,607 downwards.
TGAGATTTGGAAGACTCTTGAAACTGCTGAAGGCTCATTACTTCAAATTCTTACTTTAAAGGACTATGATTTCTCGCATTTTTTTGGTGATAATGCATTACCAAGTCCTAAACCACCTGAAACTGCATCATTGAAATTACGAGCTGATCGGCATGAAATTGAGGAGTTTTATTTAACTGTACTTATTTAGTATTTTATTACATATCATTTAGCAAATAAAATAAGTTTTTATTGTATCAGGCATAAAGGAACTTTTTAAAAATCGTATGCAATGAATATTGTATATTGTGCAATATACCAGTAGGACTGTTTCCATTGTATAATGGTTAATAAATGAAATGTAACGAAATTATCTAAGCATCTTAGAGTTTTGTTAAAAAGATTGTCTAAAATATTAAGGTTCATGGAGAATACTGAGGAATTACTTGAGTTTTATAGCGTATTGTGTTAAATTAGGACTAGTTGAATTTAGATATTTTTTCTTATTTTCTTTCTGATGTCTCCTTATTGGTAAATCATCTCCCCTTCTTTGGTGATTTTAATTTTAATGATACCGATTAATAATGAAATTTAGCATATGTTTATCTCATTTTCAGTCTAAAAATACATTATGAATCATTTAAAACCTTGACCTACTTTCTAGGCTTATAGGGGGAGAGGGGAGAGGATTGACCACCACTTCTGAATAACTTAGATTTTGACAAAATTTATTGTACTTCTCTTATTGGCTGACTTAAATGACAGGTTGATTGTCTTGATCTCCATCTGATTAGGGCCCAACATACATTTTAAATGGAAAGGTAAGTTTTGATTAAACTTGGTACAATTTTTAGTAAAACTTGCCATGGAGATGAGTTAATGCTGAACAATAATGGAAGGCACCTACTGGAATTCTGTGTTGGCAATGATCTTGTCATTGACAATTTGTTTTATTCTCCAAAAACTGGTCCACAAGATAACTTTCTCAGCACTGGAAAGAAACGTAAATAGCGTGATCTACTACTTTCTATACATCAAGGAAATTAGAAGCTACCTTACCGATGTTAAGTTCATACAAGGAGCTGAAATTGGGAGTGACCACATGTTCTTGATCGCCGATATCAGAATCCCTTCTGTGAAGAAGCCTTGGCCTAAAACCTATGAAAGGATTGAAATCAAGAAGCTGCAGGATCTCCGTTAAAGAGAGGAGTACAAGAACTAGTTAAAGAATCGGTTGCAAGAGCTAAACTTTAATAAAGCCCTGGATGACCTATGGCGGGATCTGAAAGCTGCCATATTGGTGTCGACGACTAAAGTGTGTGGTGTATAGAAAGTATCAGCCGAAAGGAAACGCTCAGACTGGTGGAGTGAAGAGCTAAGGGCTATCATATGGGAGAAGAAGGACAGCTGGAAAATGTTCTTTATGGAGAGAAGTCGGAGCAACTACGAGCTATTCAAGGGCACAAGAAACAAGGTGAAGATGGCTGTGAAGGAAGCAAAGAGGAAAGCATGGGAGGATTTTGGTCGATCTCTTGATAGCGACCATAGAGAGAATGTCAGACTTTTCTGAAAAAAAAATCAAGACTCTCAGAGTTAGAAAATTAAAACAAATAAGAAACATAAAGAATGAGAGAGGAGAGGTGGTGTCAGAGGAGAAAAAGGTGCTGGAAGTCTGAGGTTGGTACTACTCAAGACAGTTCGAGGGCAATCCGGAAGAAAGAGATCATCCTGATGCGGGACCCAGGGCAGAGGATCAAGAAAATGACCCGATTGAGGAGGAGGAAGTCGAAAAGGCTATTGAGAAAATTGAGAAAGACAGGAAAACAGCAGGCCGAGGTAGTCCCATAGTCCCAGAATTTCTTAAATACGGAGAACCAGAGTTAGTAGGAGCCCTACAAAGCTTCTTCCAAAGAGTCTGGGACAACAAAAGAATTCCTCAGGAATGGGAATACGTTATAATCCCCATCCACAAGAAAGAGAGTCAAAGTGCTCCTATTACAGACCTACTTGCTTGTCTCCCGTGCTTCATAAAGTTTCTATTCTAGAGAGCCGGTTAAGACCACTGGTGGAGGCTGACCTGCAGGAAGAGCAAAGTGCTTTTAGCTCCAACAGGCAAACTCAGAATCAGATGTTCACCTTGAGGAATGTGATAGAGAGGTCCTGGGGCTGTGACCAGAATATCTATCTGGCATTCTCCGACCTAAAGGCAGCATTCAATTCGGTGCCCTGGAAAGAAATTTGACATTCTTTGAAGGCAAAAAACATTCCTATAAAGCTTCTGAAGGTTCTAAAATCAACTTACCATGAGCCAAAGGGTATTGTGTGACTAAACGGCCAGGAATCATGAGTGTTTGGACTGGAGAAGGGATTGAAACAAGGCTTTATACCAGTCTCTCTGAGCCTCCTTCTCTTTATTGTATATATTGATGAGATCACCTCCATTTGCATAAGATGCACAGCAATGGAACTTACATCCTGTCGTTATACAGTTTCTCCTATTTGCAGATATCTTGCTTATTGCCAAGTCCCCCGAGCGACTACAACAGGCTGTAACAGAGTGGAATGAGTAATTGAAGAGAAAGGGAATGACTATTAATTCCCAAAAAAGTCCTTCAATTCGGTAGAACTCAAGAGAATGTCCAGATCATCTGTGGTGAAGAGGTGATGGAGGTGGTGACAGAATTCACGTATCTTGGCACGGTGATCAGTAGATCTGGTAAAGTGAATTCGGAAATACCAAGCAGAATCTCTAAGGCAAATTCCATTTAATATCAGATCTGTAATTCCGTCATCGGAAAAAACGAGGTGGGACAAGGTGTAAAGCTCCACTTATTCAAGTCTGTTTTCCTACCAGTACTTCTCTATGCAGCGGAGAGCTGGATTCTTAATGAGAGGCTGCAAAGCCGTGTTACTGTTGCTGAAATGAAGTTTCTTAAGAGAATTTCGGGGAAAACACAGAGGGACTGTGTCCGGAGCGACAGAATTAGAGAAGAGCTGAAAATACACCTGGTGGTCGAAACCCTGCAGAAAAGACAACTGAGATGGTATGCTCATGTCTAATGCATGGACCACCACAAAGACCCAATAAAGACCCTGGAGCCGAGACAGTGGGAGGAAGACCCAGAACCTCCTGTTTCAACCACATGGAATGAATAGGGAGACGCAGAGGGAAGACCATAGGAGAAATGGGGAACCTTGCCAGGGCGATACGTATGGCACGTATGGCTGGAAGCACTCCCCACGCTAGAAGGCAATTGGGTGGAAGAAAAAGAAGAGAAGGTACAATTGCTTTTTGACTATAAAAAAGCTTGGAGCTGAATTAATCCTCCCCCTTGGAGCAGTTAGAATAGTATTTTTTTACTTTTGTAGTTTTAAGCATGTTGATCCTTTGGTAACCTGTTCACTATATTTTATGCATTTCCTGAGGTTGAAAAAGCATCTGTTTGTAGAATTAAGCCTTTTAATTTCTTCCAAGACATTATTAGGTATTGTAGGATCTAGAATCCCAGGTGATAAATTATCTCTCATTGTTATTGGGTAGTTGTACAGCAATTAAATATGTACTTGGATTAGTTTTAATTTTCTATCAAATCAAGCTTTTCTACAGCAGTTTCCAATACAAATTTTTTTTAATGGCTGAATGCAAATTTTTATTAGAATGAGACTGTTAAAAGATTGAACCCTCTGTTGGAATCTGACAGTCTCTTACAGCTTTTAACATTATTCTAGGCCAATATTGATAAGCAGGCTTGCCATTGCCTTTACGTAATCGAAGATCTATGCAAATCAAAAGTCGAAATTTATTCTATCCATCTTCTAACAACCTGTGCTTTGGAATTGGCCTTTACATCCTCTTTCCAGTATAGTCTTTGTCTACTTCTTTTCCTAACAGTTGTCCATCCATTATCATCTTGGGCATTATGGTATCTTGCATCAACAATGGCCCAAACTCAGTAGTAAATATGTGGGAAAATTATATTGTAGATATCTTTTATTTCTGTGTTACTTCTTATTAGTTGCATTATATTGCTGTTTACTTTTTAAAATTTATATACTTGTATTATTTATTTTATATCCACACAATTATAAAAATATTTTCTCTTCTTGATGAAAGAAATCATTTTAATTTGTTGCAGAAACTACGTGATTTTCTTTTGGGTACTTCACAAATTGCTAGGCTAGAGGTCAAGTATGATTACATGAGAAATAGTCTGGCAGAGCTTAGTAGTAGTAAATCGTTTCAATATACTCCAAATTCAGGGATTAAACCTTCGAGAAGGAAGTGTATTGGTCGTTTAAATATCACAACTCAACCAAAATTGTTTGGTGGTTCTCTTGGAGAGTATATTGATTCTACTAATCAAGATATACCTCTTATTATAAGGAGTTGTATTAGGATCATTAATCTTTATGGTTAGTAAACAGTATTATTTATTCAATGTTCTGAAAATTTTAATTTAAAATCATTATTCAAATATTCATACTAAAATGATAGTGTGTATCTTCATATATAGGTGGTTCGCATGTTTAATGTTTTTCATTAATAAATTATCTGTTTATTTATCTGTCTTTTTCCTTATCTGTTTTCATTTTTTTAAATGATAGTTTTTATTTTTTATATTGGTATAATTGGGCTCATATGCTCGCTCACTTACTGACTAGTGATGCATGAAGGATGTAAGCTATAGCCTTAAATATTTAAATGATAATTATTGATAAAGTGGTTATTTTAAACAAGTTACTTTTTTTAAATCTATCATCTAATTAATTCAATTTTGAATAAGGCAAAATCAGTATGTTGTTGATATTTGCATTTGTAATATTTTCTTTTTACAGGTCTTCATCATCAAGGAATATTTAGAGTTTCTGGTTCTCAAGTTGAAATAAATAATTTTAGAGATGCATTTGAAAAAGGAGAAGATCCACTTGCTGATATTACTGATGCATCTGATATGAATTCAGTTGCAGGAGTTTTGAAACTGTACCTGCGGGAGCTAAGAGAACCATTGTTTCCCATTATATATTTTGAACAGTTTATGGAACTTGCTCGTTCGTATTCCACCATATTTTTATTTATTAATTCATAAATTTTAACTTTATAAATTGTGATAATATTTATTTTCAGAATTGGAATCTAAACATGATTTTGTGATCAAAATGAAAGATCTGATTCAAAGCTTGCCTCGATCAGTTATCATAGTAATGCGATATCTGTTTGCATTCTTAAATCAGTATGTATATTTTGAATGTATTTCAACTTGTGTATTATATAGTTTTATTGGTCACACAGACCATTTGTTATTTAGATTATTTTAATAAACTCAACTCAGCTTTATTTGTCAACTGTAAACTAGGCTGCTAAGAATGCATAAATAACACATTAATAAAATATATATTGTAGTTTGATGGCATAAAAGCCAAAACGTTGTGTTAAATGAATAAAGAGTTGGTGAAGCTAATTTAGCCTTTAATAATCAAATCCATTATATTTCTTCACCTAAAATAGTTACAGAGGATATATTGTAGTATAAGTTCATATTAATCCTTTTAAAGCAACCAGATTTCACTCATCTATTGTTAACTGTGTTTCTTTCTTGATCTAACATATTTGTACAGCGCAATATAGTAATGGGCTAATTTGGTTAATTTTTTTTTTAATTAGCTAAGCTGTTTAATTTCTCATGATTGTAAAGTCCCATTTCGTTAGTTTTTTATATAGTGTTAGTTTGAAAATTCCTAGAAGCCATTGAAATTTCCACTAAATAGCTGGTATTGAGTCAGTGCTTGCCTATTTTTGCTTGTAAGCTTTTATACATTTTTTGTTGTGTATATCCTCAGATGTGAAAGCTACTCATTCACCTTGAAATATTAATGTTCTCACCAATTTTTTTTACTAAGTCTTCAGCCTTATTTTTCTACATAGATCCCGATATACGGATATCTCTTTTTTTATATGATGCCAAACCATCTTTAAAGGTATATCAACTTCAATATCTTTTCCTTCTTGATTCTGTTTTTGAGGTTTTGAACTGCAAGAAATGTTTAGTGCTTAAAATTAATACAAAAAGAATGAAACATTCTCTAGAAGAGAAAATTAAATGAAGTTGATGGCAAACCGAATGAGACATAAACTGTCGTAGCAGAACCTTCACGGATCCACTGGAAAACTTTTGAACATTTTGTAGAATTGGACAACATCCTGGTTGTCTGTGCATCCCAAAGTGACCAGGAAATTATAGCTGAAGTCACCATGGGAAAACTGAAGGAATCTTAAACGATTCCGATTCCCAATGTTTAAACGATGAAGAGCCAGTGGCACCACCATCATTTGCCCAAACGATAGCTGCATTCGCAGTAGTGTTGCATTTCGTCTATTCAAAAGATGCAATTGAAAAAGATTCGTACATTGTTGTTGATTGTGAAAGAGTTTTGCACAATGTAGCTTGTGGAAAAAATATGATTATCGAATTTTTTAAGCTCAATTAACGTATCTAACTCGGTGTTATCTTATTTCATGTTTTATTTTAGATAAACTTCTGATTTCTGTTCGTTTTTATGTATTAGAAATATTTAAAATATAAATAAATATATAAACCTACATAATATTTCACAATTATTTTTTGTAAGATTTTAAATTATTTGGTGTAAAAGTGAATTATTATTACATGTCTTTTTTTGCTTAGAAATTTTCTCTATTTAAAAAAGAAAACACAAAACCTGACCCTATTCACTTATATGAAGAATGTTCCATTCCCCTGATATTCGTATAACATAATAGAAAAAAAAATGAAAATGGTTATATAAATGTTCGAATTAATGTAATAAGAAAAAATGAGGAGTACTTATAAAACTTGCTTCATTAACCAAAATACATTGCAAAGATACAAAGATGTCAAAATTACAGAGTAGGTTTAAATAAAGAATGTGATAGATAATTATAACTAAAGATCGGATTAGTATGCAAATGCATATTTTTCTGATATGTTTTTCAACGAAAATGATTGAATATCTTTACAAGTCAATACATTTGGTGAAGATATATTAAATTTTATTGTGCATATTTGATAGGTTATTGCATATTTGACCAAAAATTTTGTTTAAATAATTTTTCTGACAATTAAAATAAATAATAAAACTATTTTCTGATTCATGTTCTTATTTAATGTATCCATTATAATATGGATAAACGCCATCTACGGTTAATAAAAATAGTTTACTATAAAATTAGTCTAGATTACTATTAAAATAGTAATGGTACTAAAACTTAAGCTCATAGACAACTAATTCAACTTTGTGTTGTGATCACAACTGCACAAAATGTGTACCTTCTTACTTTTTGGGTACTTTCTTTAACAAAGCAAAAAACATCCTCTTACCCTTCTTTAGAATTTCAAATTCTATTCTGGTCAGTGCGTTGCTTCCGTTGTGCATATTATGTTAAATTAACTACGTTATAATTTTCTCACATAAATCAAATCAAAATTCCCAAGGCAGAATCATCATTTAGTTCCATGTTAAACAGTTGGAACCCTTTGAATTAAATACGGAGTTTTTTTTTCTGGAAAAACATTTTTTTCAATCTGTGCAATAAAAATGTGCCGTGTGAAATTTGTTTTCAAATCGACCAATCCATAAAGGCAGGTACGTGTATGAACTATTCTTGGAATTTTATACAATAATTTAAGATCGGAATGTAACAATAGTTTATTGTTTACTATAGGGTTGCATGTGAAAACCAGGGAATTTTCTTACAGTTGGAGACCATTCTCAGAACTGTTAACCAAATTTGTTCAAATCTAAAGACACTTTCAATGAAATACTTAGTTTTACATTAGTTGCATCTGGCATTCCTTTATTTAATCTTGTAAAATCTCCATTCACAAAAAAAAAGTATTTTAAGTATATTTGAGGTATTTTTTCTGCATGTTATAAGGCATATTTTGACCTTTTTAGCTGCATATAAATCCGGCCTTTAATTGTAACTATCACAAGATAATAAGTATAAATAAACTTTGAAGTCAAAGAGAACAGAAAGAGGAAAAAATCTCCTTATTCTACAATGCAATTCAATCTTTCTGTTATTGTTACTCTGTTAGCCATGTTTAATGCTTCTTTGCAGTTTAAAATATAAAAAATTCATAATTATTTCTTTGATTTTTTTTTAGTTTATCTGAATTCAGTGATGAAAACATGATGGATCCTTACAATTTAGCTATATGTTTTGGACCAACTTTAGTTCCAGTACCAGAAGAAAAAGATCAAGTTCAATATCAAAATCAAGTAAATGAACTTATTAAAAATATTATTATTTTTCATGAAGAATTATTTCCTACTGACATTGGAGGAACAATGTATGAAAAATACATCTCCAAAGATGAAGACAAGTAAGCATGTTTTTTAATGTTGTAACATTCAAAATTTATTATGTCGGTTAGAGAATTAACAATAAATCAATTTCTTACAGTGATATTGGTGATTCTCCTTCTGAAAATTTACATGAAGATTTAGATTCTGAAGTATATCCTTCAGAAGATGGTAAAGTTTTAATCATTTTAATTTATTAATATTTGGTAAAATATAATTTTTTTTTTCACTTCTTTGTGATAACCAAATTCTTACTTGTATTGTAAACTCTTATCTTATCTGGTTTTTCAATAACCAATTCATAACAACCAGTGGCCTATTGTTCAATAGGATTTATATGCTCAACTAAGTTACTTATTAGTGAATTGCATCCTCAACCAAGTATGGTAGATAAACTGTTGATTGATACCCACAGAGAGAGACAATTTATATAATATGTTTTTATGTATCTGTTATACATACAATTTATTAAAATATCAATTCTCTTAATTTTTTTGTATGGGTATATTTTTATTTTACTTTCTTATTTTTTAAGTGGGAAATATATAATATTTATGCTTGCCTGGTATAACTTTAATGGGATTTATTATTTTTCATTTATTTATATTTTCTAATAAATTCATTCTTTCCGTCTCTTTTTATTTATTTTTTTAAATATGCACTAATTCTTTAAAATCTAAATCTAAAATGTTTAAACATTTTATGGAAGGATAGGATTCATCTTTTAAGTAAAGAATAAGTAAAGTAATAATAGCTGTAGTCTGTCATGGGATATTATACTGTTTAGGGGTGGTGGTAACTTTATTGTATTTCTCCTTCCCTTTAAGAATACCCCTAGAAACAGGCGGGGGGGAGGGGAGGTGTTGAAAATGCATTTTTTTTTTTGCACCTTTTTTCCAAGAATTCCTGTCTCATTCCTCATTTTAAGGGATTAACCCTTTGGCTGTGTAATACTCGGGCAGTGGGAGGATACGGTGGAACGGGATAGTCTATCACCTGCATTGCCCTCTGTTTTATCATTTTTTTTTCCATTCTAGGTTTTCTAATAATGTTTTCATCCTTCTTTTTGATACGGGCTGTGAACCAGCTCTTGTGGAGTTAATTTTTTTTTTAATTAAAATTTTTTTTTAAAATGTTTTTAATTTTTGATTTTTTAAATTGTATTATTTTTAATAATTAAAAATTTCTAATTGTGTGATATATCTCAAAACACGGCGCTGACAAAGTGCCGTATCGAACTCCTGGCAATATATTTTTATTTGCCACCTTATATTCTTCAGAATAAATTTTTTCCGACATATTTACACACTTGACTGTTCACTAGCAAAACAGAAAATATATTGAAGATATATACAGGGCTAATTTCAGTTAAAGAGAACCCGTGTTTGGCCATAAAGAAAGGAATGGTGGAACCATTTAAGGGTTGGCGTAGTAGAAGGAAGCTGAAAAGATAAAAATAAATTCCTGTGCCCTCTATCGGCTTTGAAGGGCATTGCTACTTCTTTAAATAGTCTACAGATGACAATAGTCGAAGAACTAATTAGAAGCTAGTAGCAGCCAGGCGCTAAACAAGCCAGACTCATATATGAGTTCGTAGCAGCGAAAGGGTTAAGGGATTATTAAGGGATTTGGAACAGCTATTTAACTGAAATAAGTCTTAAAACCTTTCTAAAACGATTCATCAATAAATCTTTTTACAGTTTACACTTTTTCCCTAGACAAGTCAGTTGAAAGTGTTGAAGTATTGTTTTTTTGTTGGTGAAACTTGTTAAAAATTAAACCAATTTTATAATACAGTAATTGGTCTTCATTTAATTTAAATAAATCATTAATTTCAAATCGGGCTTCAACATTTTTTTCTAAAAACCAATTATTGTTTTCATATTTTTAAAAATTCTAAAAACAGAACAGGAGTGTATTAAAATAAAGATATTTAATTTAAATCTGATGTTAATGAAGTTAACACATAATAAATATGGGTTTATTTTTCTTGCACCACAATGATCTCACAAGCTCTATTTTACTTATGTTTAATTTTTTTTTTTCAGCCTTTCCATTTCCATAATCTCTGATATATATATATATATATATATATATATATATATATATATATATATATATATATATATATTCTTTTTAGAAAAGACTCAGGAAATGTTTTAAGATAAAAATAAAAAAATTATTTTTTAATTTTTGAGCCTTGGGTTCCACTGAAGCCAATCTTCTTTTACTTATTCTCCTTCCAGGCTCAATAAAACTATTGGCACATTGGTTTACATACTCCTATTCAAATTAAATATCATTTTAATAATGTATCATCAAGTTACTTCAATAATGATTTGAATAATAGCATGATAATCCGATGGTTGTTATAATGACAATGGAAAGTTTACCATTATTTTTAGTTTATGTTTTTGAGGAGAAATAGGTATGTATGAATAGGGGAATGATTTGAAGCTATTCCTTGTGGAGATGGCTGTTTCACTGGTATTCTTTAGTTGGGCAGGCTATAGGTAATCTTAATAATCAGTGTTAAATAAAGATTTTCTTCATACACCCGCCCATTTCAGATTCGCGTGTGTGTTTGTTCATAGTCTATTATGTCTATTTTAAAATGTATATATGAATTAATTTTAGTTAAATTTATTTTCAGAAGGAGAATTTGTTGAAGCAACAGCACAGTATGACTTTGCTGCAAGAAATGAGAGGGAATTGTCTTTAACAAAAGGCGATTCTGTTACACTTTATAGTCAAGTGAGTTGTGACTGGTGGAAAGGTGCTGTCAGTGGGAAGGAAGGATTAGTTCCTGATAAGTATATATCTATTAAAATCAGGTATTTGGATTTTCAATATCTTATAGTTCAGTTTTAATTTTCTAATGAAAGTGCATTGACCTCTGAAACAGAATTTTAAAAATTATTAATTTACATTTCGGAGGACAGTAATTTAATTAAAGATTGTGCTCTAAAATAAATGTCAATTGACCCAGGTGGGAATCAATCACACTGCTCCGAACTGGGCACTAGAGATCCTCACTCCAACAAATTTGATTATCGTAACTTTCAAATAAAGGTTGTAAAATCAAACCAAAACTTGCTCATTCTTGTCAAATAGAGCAGTAATCCTTCCAGTGTTGCTATAGAAAGAATTTTTAATAGAAAAACTACATTATTTATATTAATTTTAAAATTGCTTTGCATTATGTATCTATTGGTTATTAGTTCAAGTGTTTATTTCAAATCAATTAATGTTAGTATAGCCTCCGTCCATATTTTTGAAAATTATAATTTGTTTTAAGCATTTTATCTCTTTCATCATGGAAACTTGAGAGCGAAGGGAGCATTATTTCACCTGCTTATTAATTTCAATTAGAGTATATCATGATCTTATTTTATAACATGAATTAACATGATTTTTTGAGTGTAACAATTTAATTTTTGATAGTTTTAGTTTTTTCTGGTGTTTCCCAAAGCTTCCAAGATAGTTTTCTTGCCCTAGAGAAAATTAAGCGTCATCTAATAAAGACCTAAAATTAATACCACCTTCAAATTGACTTCACATCAGGGAACTGTTTGAAATTTAGTCAACAATGTGTTCTTTCATCATGGAAACTTGAGAGCGAGCGGTGGGATCCAAGATAGCATTATTTCACCTGCTTACTAAGTACAATAGAGTATATCATGATTAAAGACCGGATTTATATGCATCAAAAAAGGTTAAAATATGCCTTATAATATGCAGTAAAAAGTTCTCAAATATGCAAAAAATCTGCTATAATATGCAGTGAAACCTGAAGGAAAATATGCTCGATAAATGTTAGAAAATCAACAAAAGGCTATAATTATTGTCTAAATTGATTTGTTTAACAATTATAATTATAATTTATAATATAAATAAGAAAAATATAGGTAAATTAAAAAATACATTTTTATAAACAAATTTTTATAGTTAAATAATTCTTAAAAATCAAAATAATTAAAAATTCATTTTTTCATTTTCTGTCTTTTTTGCAAATTGAGATTTTATAAGATTAAATAAGGGAATACCATATGCAACCAATGCAAAATAAAGTATGTATTTCATTGAAAAGTCAAGATTTGAGTAAGTTTGGCAAAGGATGCTGAGTTCTCTAATGTAGGAAAATTCCACAAAGCCTTCACGTGCAATCGTACAGTAAACAATAAAGTATTGTTACATTCGAAACTCAAATTAGAGTATAAAATTTCAAGAATAGTTCATACAAGCATTGAACTTGTATCAGAAAATAGTTAATTTATTTTATGCATTATTCATTTTCTATTTGAATTGGAAGAAAAATTAGATAATTTTTTTTTGGGCCAAATATGCATAAATATTCAATAACCCATCAAATATGCACAATAAAATTCAATGTATCTATGCCATTGTGGTAATTCGTAAAGATATTTGATCATTTTGGTTGAAAAACGTATCAGGTAAAATATGCATTTGCATACAAATCCGGTCTTTAATCATGATCTTATTTTATAACATGAATCGTTGTTATAATTAACTTTTCTGTAATATTATTGAAGAAAACCATACCAGATGAAAGAAAAAATTAAGCTACGACTTTAAATTTTATTTCAAATTTTTATTTCATTAATTTATTTTTGTTTAAATTTAACTATAAAATTCAACATTCATGATCTTTAACCCCGCAGTGTTAAGTCAAGAACAATATTAAGGTTAATGTTTATATCTAATATATATATTTTTTGGTTTCATTTTAAACATATTGTTTATGTTTTTAAAGTTATAAGTAATTAACTAAAACAATCTTATTTTATTTTTTATATCATGGATATCGATTATAACGATCCTGGAGGTGCTGGTTGGTTTTCATTGTAATAGTCGGTGTTGATTATAACCAACAGGAAAAATTACAAAAATATAGGAGATGGGTAGACATTTGCTAACTTGTTTAACAAAAACATCAGTAATGCAGGACTGCTTCGAGCATTTGTTTTTATAATTTTGGTGAGATATTTTAGCCTCTATAGCATCAATATCCTGTTTGTTGATGTCACTCTGAAAGTCATTGTTTACCAATAAACAAGTTAAATAATCAAGTTCGAATTGAGTCTAAGGAATCTCCCGTTGAAGGTACCTGTTCGTCTTCCTCTTCCTACTCTTCTTCTTTATGCTCCTAATTATTATTTTTAATAACAGATGTAAGTATTTCATCCTCTGGAGATCTTCGCTTGTTGCGACATTGTGATCAATGCCGACATATTCTTCAATAATGCCCAAAGTTAAAGGAATAGGAAGATTTAAATTTTTGCTCAGCTTGCAAGAGTTGAATCATTAATATTAGATTGCACCTCAGCTATAGACAATCTAGTGTGGCAAAAGCAGTTTGCTATTCTCATGGACAGAACTTCATTCCTAGTATGATCCACCATTAAAATAGCATCTAAAACAGAAATTTTCTTTGTCCTGTTTTTATCCAATTCTTGCAATATTTAGAGGATCAGGTTTTTGCAAAAATTTAATTTAAGTTTTTGGATAATGTCTTGATCCATTGGCTGCACAACAGATGTGTTAGCAGGGAAAAAAGCAACTTCAATGTATTTCAGCGATGTCAATTTGATGTGAGACTGGCAGTTGTCAAGAAGGAGAACCTTCTTTTTTATTCCTTTGCAGCTCATAGTTCCTGTTTATAAGAAATTAATTAAAAATTTCCGTTACCATCTAGGCATTTTTATTGCTGTATTTATCAACTGGAAGGTTTTCTACTCCTTTAAAACACTGAGGTTTTTTAGGTTTTCCTATAACCAGAAGCTTCATTTTATCCGTACGTTGTACGTATGTTGGCACATACTAAAATTGTAATTTCCTGTTGCTACATTTTTGCTCTTTGAAATGCAATGTTTTATCAGGAGTCAATTTTTAAAACAGCCCTGGTTCATCTGTGTTGTATACTTCATCTGGATTGTATTATCCTTGCAAACTCACCCATACTATATTAATCCAATTATTAGCCAAGCCTTCTTAATCTCTTCAGTTTCTCTAATTTCTTTGGCAAGCTCGTTGGCCTTAGCAAGGAACAAAGGACCATTCAGGAGAATGCTCGACTCCTTTTCAATTCAAACCAAATAAGAAGGGCTGACTCAACTTCATTAAATTGGGATTTGAGGAGTTTTTTGTTTTTAAATTGTTTTAGGAAGCTATTTGTATGTATTCATCTTTTATTTTTTCCATATTGAAGAAATAGTAGAATGACATGTTCTCCTCCTTCGCCAAGTCCTTGTTGCTCATCATTGGCTATTCTACTGCAAATCTGAACTTTATCCTCAAGTGAGAAGGATCGTCTTTTCTGGATTATGTTTCACAAGTCACGCACTACAAAATGTTCGACACACTGATGAATTACTAGAATACTCCAGAGATGAGTATTCAATTGAAATACAAAGCAAAGGATAAGGAGTAGAAGGGATTCTCAATGATTTTCTGAAAATGGTCCACATTCCTATATCTTTGCCTCCACATGAACTCACATGTAGGAGTCAAGTAGTTTCTTGAGGTACCACACATTAACTTGTTTTTTCTTTTGGCAAGTGCCCGCAATCCCTCAACATGATTAGTATGTGCGCCGCTATCGGGATCAACAAAGTTCAATGAGTGGTTCACTGTTAGGTGTGTATAGCCTTCTCTCCCAATCCTATTATATCCCTTCCACTGGTCTGATATGATTGTTGTTCCAGGTAACAACATCCTTTATAACTTACGTCAGAAATGACTGTTTTTTGTTCTTTGAGATACCCCTGAAAACCCACTGATGTGGGTAACATCTTCCTTTATGGTACTTATTTCTTGAAAAAAGTTATTCATCCACCTCAACTATGTCATCCGGGCTACCGATTTTTAGTGGATTTTTCAGAAGACTGATTGCACACAATTCCACATGTAATTATTATAATCTACTGCAGTATCATGATTCATTTGTAACTCATTTTTGCACCACTTTATTGTAGAATACTCGTTTGCCCAAGAGTATATAAACCATAGTGACGTCTTAAATGGTAACTTACAGCCTTCAAACCATGTTCCAGTTCATAGAGGAATAGTAGTAACATGTTCTTCTACTCCTCCATATTACAGAAGAAACTCCCTAGATGGAGAGGCTCATATTGTGTCCATTTGGACATAGTTTTCTATGAGGAATGACACTTTGATCCATACAATAACAAACACAACTATCCCCGGTATTATAATCAGTAACAAGTGTAGAGAAATTCATTTTACCCGAATTTAGAACTTTAGAGTGTAAAAAAAACCGGCAACGAGGTTAGTTGATAATAACAACAGATTTTTAAAATTAAGCATGCAAAATAATAGACATTATCACCATTTAGTAACTGCGGTACTCGAAACGGAAAAGACCCGGAAGGTGAACTCAGGTTCCCCTTGCACGAAAAAGGGTTTTAAAAAAATCTTAGCTGTGATAAATGATTTACACAGATTATTCCTATTAAATTTCAGCTCCATTTACATTTTTTTGTTTCTTGATTTACAACAAGAATACATTTTGTATAACTGTTTGAATCTCAAAAAAATATTACTAGGTTGTTACAAAAGTCTGTGCACATGCAATGTCAGAAGAAAAATCGTGATTCGTGGTCTTTTGAGACATTACTGGAAAAAAGGTTTAAGCACAAAGGCAGCCGCTGAAGAAATTTGTGCCATAGAAGGAGAGTCAATTATCCATCGAAATACTGCCACACCACCCTGATCGCCCATCGGTCGTTGATGATGATGTCCTTCTTAAATGTGGGAACCAGCACCCACATCTCAATTTCAAACTTTATGATATAAAAGTACCTAATGTTGTTTTTTTTAGTCACAACACAGTTAAAGTTTCTAAAGATATTAGAGCCTCCTTTTTATTGATGCAACCATAATTATTCCTTAATTCACAATAAGTGAAATTTGACTCTGTTTAAATAGCTTAAAAGTAATATTCTATAAAGTAACTTTTTGTTTCTGTTTGGTGCAGTATTCTATTTATTATTCCTCATGCCGTGACTCTATCTCTTATGAATGTACAGATTACTCTCGCCCCATTCTTTAACTGACTGTCTCTGAAAGGATTGTGTCTCATTATGCTACCCTCACAAAGCCCCATCCCTCATGTTGCTGGCAATACTAATAACTGTATAATGGAAAGATTATTTTGTTTTCTTCTACAATTCAAATTATTATTCCCTTTTAGTGGAATATACATTTAAAAGTCTTAGTGTCCACTTTTTTTTTCTATGTTTAAGCATTTTATTTATTTTTTTAGGAAGTGGATGCTACTTTATGGTTGCATTAGACGTACTAGTTACTGTTCCTCTTTGCTAGGAAGTATACTTTCCTTATTAATTGTACTAACAGCCTATTGATTATTAGTATAACTGAATAAAAAGTAACATTGTAGGGATTTTTATTTTTATGTTATTAACATGACCATCTGTGTTGAGCTGATCAGACTTTTTCAGAAACCAAAATGTTAGATTTTAAGTAGGATCTTTGGCTAATAGTTCTGAATTTATTAGCAGCATATATGTATTTTATTAATTTCTATTTATTTTTGCTCAGAGAGGATGGAGTGGAAAAATCCAATAAATGGGAACAAGATGGTGATTCTGAGGAGAAAAAATATGACTGTCAGTTCTCTGAGCCTTCTTTGACTGATAATATTAGAAATAAAGAAGTTTCTGCTACAGTTAATTCCTCATGGCTTCCTCATCAGCAGGTATTAGAAACAGCTGTGTAACTTCAAACGATTTGTCTTTCATAAGTTTTGTGTCATTGTCTGCAATTTTGTTTTGTCTCAATGTTTTCGAAAAAATTGACTTTAGTATTTATAATAAATAATTAAACCAATTAAATAGCCTTATTTCTTAGTAGTACGGAAATGTTTGTAATGTAAAATGAAATTGTTATGTGACTGTTACTTCTACAGTTAAGCTGTTGTATTGTGGCTGTTGCTACTTAAAAACTTCTATTTTTTTAATATCTATTACAAAATGAACTCATTTTAATATAAGTTAGTAATGGCCAAAATTTTCTTTGAGTGAAATCAAACAAAACTGAGAGTGATGAAACTAAAATTTGTTGAATCTCATCTTTTATACATCTTCTTTAAGGATTAAATTAACGAAGTTCTAAAATATATTTTTATACCACATGTGCCATTTAAATAATTATTTTTTACTTGTTATCATGTGCATTCTATTGCCAAGTCAGTCCTATCTTTATAGTAGTTATTTAAATAGAAACACTATAAAATTGAAAGTAATGTATTTAATTAGATTCAAATCCTAATGCGTCTGCTCATTTGATCTCTTAGACATTATTGATATCAATATATTATATTTTAAAATAATTTCTAATAGTTAATGCCTATGATGGTAGGTATGGAAAAAACTTTTTTTTTCATAAATCTCATTCTTTATGCTGTAGAAAAAATATGATTAGAAATATATAATTGTATCTGATTTTTTACAATATTTGAATAAAACATTTTTTTAAATTTGTAATATGCTGATACTGGTTTATTTTTCATACTCTTCCCACGGCTAGATTATATTTTTTTTTTCAAATTAATTAATTTTTTTATATTAAAATAATACGTTAATAGCATAAATTCATAAGATTTATCAACTAAAAAAAATTATGCATTGTGTTTTCCATGACATGATTGTTTATTAGTGTATATAACTATTGAATGGCTGTGAAATATCGAATTGATATTAAAATTCCCAAACTTCATTATGCATGCATACATCCTCCCACTGATGTTTTGTTTTTTAAATAGGTATGTAATTACAATATTAGTTTTAGTACTAATCATTCCATCTCTTATCCAGAATTTCACGTTATACAGAGTAGCCATGGTCATATTATTTTGGATAAACGGGTTTCTACTATATTGTCTATTCCTAGTGTTATCTTCATGTCTTGCTATGTCTTTATCAGATTTATCTGTTTTGTTATTTATCCCTTGTTAACTTGTGTAGCTCCCAGTACTTAGTTCTTTGTTAAAATATCATTTATCTTCTTTTTTATTTTTTTAAGGTTCTTATAGTTTTTTTAATTTTTATTCATTAGTAGAGGAAACAATTTGCCTTATTTTTTCATTTTGGACTGACATATTTATAAGAACTGGTTATTTCCAAATTAAAAATAAAAACATTAATAAATATATAAACTATAAATAACTGTTTTTAGTATTTTTTAACATTTTTTTGCCTTAACTGAATTTGAATATTTTGATTCCTTTTAATATGTTTTAATGTTAGGAACTTACTAGGAGAGTACCAAACATGGGAATCTGTGATGTAAGGTAGGGTCCCCCCAATGTTTATGTTAAGTAAACCGCAACTGCCACGTCTTCTTACATAACATCAAGAACTTCAAATCGATATTTCTCGAGAATGAAAACGAAGCATCCACCCACTGTTTCATAATAAAGTACAAGTACAAATGGACCTATGACTTACAGTGTGAAATGTTGAAACACGATAACATTTAAAATAATATTATAAAACAGTAAATAATAAAATTATTGAATAAAATTATTATCTGATGACAATGAGTAACCTGTAATCTCTAAAAACAAACATTTCCATGTGTACTTGTACTTTCATACTTTATAATGAAATAGGGCCCAGGTCTTTCCTTATTTCTTTTTCATCGGTGGCATAAACCAGCAGTCATCAATCTTTCAAACCTCTAAATTTATAAATTAAGTATGACTGAAATTTAGCTTTTGCAATGTTATCTAGTGATTGCTCAATTATACTTCTTTATAGAATCTTTTAATGTTTGCCTCTAATCAAACTATTTTCCTCATATCGCCATGTTTGGTATCTTTTTTTTTTATGAGAATAACCAAAAAATTCTGTGAGTGATTACAAGTTCTGTTGAACATTGGTTTTTAAATGCAGATCGAGATCTTTTTCTCTTTTATGTTCATTAATATTTGTAAGCATTTCCAGATTTTCAGCCGATTGTATCTCCTATAGATTAAATTCTTTTTGAGAAGCAATCATCTATTTTACCTCATCCTTTTTTAGTTTTATTCATATGCTTAATTAATTTAAAAGTGTTAAACAACCATCCTCAAACTAGATAGAACTCTTGTATTTTGGCTTCTTCAAATATTAGTTTTTTGTTGTTGTCTTTGTCCCTCAACAATTATTTCACTTCTGTGTGAAAAAAAAAAAGTTAAGGGTATTGTGGGCCTACTTCTTCCTGTGCCTCAAATATTTGAGAGTTAGCATTTCTTTGTCAAATTTCATTTATAATAATAATAACATCTGATAATAGTTCATGTAGTGGTGGAGAATTTTTTGTTGCCACAAGTTATTCCTGTAAATGGTATGTAGACAAGGATTGTTCACCTTTGAAACAATTCTTAAAAGATGTTTGTAGCAATGTATGTACATATTCTAATACACTGTTTTTATTCAATTCTGTTTTCCATTAAATAACTATTGAGTGATACAATAATCTTAATAGCTATAGTTTTATAACTGGAAAATATTGGTGAGTGATTGGGATGGTGGGGAAATAAAATGAAAACATTACTTATGGAGGGGACTGTTTTCATCTTTATTCTTCAGTTTGACTGAATATAGTTTTCTACCTTGCGGTTGAGTGAACAAAGTAGATCTTTCTGCAAATCTCTTTAACAAAACAAGGGAGAAGTTCTTTGTTACAAAGGTTTTCCAAGTTTCAAAGGTTTCATGACATTGTTGAATAAATTCACTACATACAATGTTAAGTGGCTGTGAATTTGGCTCACTTTCTGTTGTTTTAATAAATCCTATTAGAAATATTTAGATTAAGACTTTCTTGATACTTATCTATTGGAACAGTTAAGTTATTTCTTCTCCTCGCCTCAGGCCATATATCTTCCTTATGGAGCCTTACAAGGTATGTAGAGACTCCGTTTGATTAATTAAGCTCCATTTACCAATAAGCTCACAGTTGAGTATTAGTATGTAATTAGATTAGAAGCAACATCCATAGAATGGAGTAACTGTTTTAATGTTCAATATTATTCTGAAGTATCCGACTCTGCAACAGTTGCCTCATACAACCTTCACATGCTGGGCTTCTTTTATTATCTCCTCTCCAGTAGAGTTCATGAATTTAGTTCAATAATAGGAAAAAAATTGTTATATGTAGCATATAAGATTTATTTAAAATAGATTTTTTTTTTATAGCTAATATAACATACAAAACAAATAATTTCAAGATTTTCTCATGGGTCACCAGTGTTGGCTGCTGGTGTAAAGTATTAATTTTATTTTAATGTAATTTAAAAATAAAAGACATTAATATGCTAGTAATGATTTATCAGATCTTGAAATTATAATTATTTAGCAGTGATATTCATTTCATTTATAGAATTCATTATTAATTTATAAGGATAGGAGTGGTCCAGTGAGTAAGAAACTAGAATCCTAAATGAGCCCAGGTTCAAACTCAAATGTAGTTTGTATCACACAATGGGAGATAATTAAAGGACATCCATAATTTTGTTTTTTTTAATATTATGATTGTTTTAATTTTAATTTTTTTTCTAATAACTAAAGGTAGAATTTCGCTGCTACTGCCCACGGTTGCGGCTGGTAGAGATTGCTGGCAGTTGACTACTGCTTTGACTGAATAGATAGAGACATATCTCGCTGGTAGTCTAGGTATGACATCATACCTATACTGCTGTGTCCCTTACTGTTCTAGAAGGAGTCATACTGCCACTGCCGCGATGGTTCCTGTTTGTTTTTGTTTAACAAAATGTCAAAGAAGGGATTTAATGAGAAAAGCAATGAATGTCTTGTAAAATTTTTTAATGAACTCAGGTTTTTTGTATAATAATATAACAAAAATGAATA
The DNA here is from genome assembly GCA_948150685.1 of Rhaphigaster nebulosa. Classification (NCBI taxonomy): domain Eukaryota; kingdom Metazoa; phylum Arthropoda; class Insecta; order Hemiptera; family Pentatomidae; genus Rhaphigaster; species Rhaphigaster nebulosa. Next base: position 101,265,353 of record OX411307.1, on the reverse strand, counting down.
CAAATGAAATAAATAAACTTCTTTGTTTGTTTCTTGAAATTTTATGATAGTAATATAACATAAATAAACTTCTTTGTTTGCTTATTTATTTGTTCTTTATTATTTTTTTTTTTGAATTAACAAAGTGCAAGTACAGAATCCTTTATCAATCATTTAAAATAAATTTATCGTTGCCACCACGTATAACTAACGGATGTGAAAAATCGAATGTTTGGTATTCCTTAATTTTATTAATTTATCAGAAGTGTTTGCAAAATAAATTTTTATAAGCCCAAACCCAGGACTCAGAGATGTCAATAGGCCGACAGTTAAAAAAAGTATTTGCAGTGGGAAAGTTACAAATAAAACGTACAGCTCTTTTTTGGTCAAAAAATGTTTCTTAACCTTTTCTCCTTATTCCGCAAACGGCCATTTATTAACTTAGCATAAAACCATTCACTTTTCTGGGTTTAGAATGTGCTGTTAGCATTACAGCTTTTTAATAACATAATTTCATTTTCCTCTTCTGATAAAAAAGCAAGAATTACATCCATGTTGGAACCTTGCATGAATGTATTTGTTTCACGAAGGCTATAACGGATAGTTTTAAAGGTTTTAACGATGTAATATATAGCTATAATGATATAATATGTGTACAATGTATTATAACGATATAGTATGATTATACATATAGGAAAGGTTATAACGATATAGGTTATGCGAGAGAAGTTGGTCGTTATCGTGAGCAGTTTCAACTAAATATACAAACAGTAACAGTTAGCGGTAATGGTTGGCAAGCACTGCCAATCACAACCGTGGGCAGTACCAGCGAAAGTCTACCTTAAGCAAACTTTATAAGTCTATTGAAATACAAACTCAATACATTAAACAATTTTTAAAAAGTTCCCTACAATAAAAGAATAAAAACCTACCCCCATTTTGCACATATTTTTCATTGGATTCTTAATCAAATATAATTTTTTCAAAATGTATCGGTGTTGGTGATTGATTTTATATCCATATAAGCATCGCTATTGCCTCTCATTATTCAATGGTTTTCCATCAGATGTGCTGTTTATATGTCAATCTTCTTGGGATAACTTTCATCTATGTTGACTACATGAAGCCTGGTTTAATGAAATAGTAGCTGCTGTTTCTTTTTTTATTTTCCCTTACCTATATACAAAGTATATAGTAAGGGGAAGTATTGCGATCGTGAAAATTTTTGAATTCGAGTTTTCAACGGAAATACCCGTTTTAAGGTCCCCTGAGTCCAAATGACCTAGTCTCGCAAAATGTTCTGTGTGTGTTTCTGTGTGTATGTGAACAGTCTAGCTCAAAAATGAAAAGTTGTACGATACTGCAATTACATATTTAAGGTTGGCATATGCATGTGATGTTACAGCAACATTTACGTCAAAATCGAATAACCAGAAGTGCCACTTTATATGATTGATTTTACACTTTTTTACAATTTCCTCGAAAACGGCTTTAACGATTTTGATGAAACTTGCCTAAATTATTCATCATAAAGACCTTTAACTTTTCATATATGTAGTATATCAACGAGAAAATGGAGGGAAAAAAGTTATGATGAAAAGAATAGTTTATTTGCGCATAACTTAAAAAGCATGCATTTGAATTGCATTAAATTATCTAGAAAACAAAAAAATAATCATCAAAATCGGACCGGTATTAGCAAAGATACAGCGCATTGGATTAACAGGAAGTGGCAATTATATCTTGGATTTACAATTTGTTTACAATTTTCTCGTAAACGGCTCCAACGATTTTGGTGAAACTTGCCTAAATTATTCTTCATAAATTAGCTATTATGTCATGGATTTTACACTTTTTTATATTTTTCTCGAAAACAGCTCTAACGATTTTGATGAAACTTGCCTAATGTCTTCACCTTAAAGGTCTTTAACTTTTTATGTATGTGGTATATCAACGAAAAAGTGCAGGGGAAAAGGTTATGACGAAAAGAATATTTTATTTGCGCTTAACTTAAAAAACATGCAATTTATAGTAAATTATGTATAGAATTGTATGAAAGGTTATTAAATTATCTAAAAAAAAAAATTAAAAAAAACATCAAAATCGGATTAATATTAGCAAAGATACAGTGTATTTTATGAGGAGCACAAGATACTATACTAGATGGATAACCGAGCGCATCCGAAAGAAGATGGATGCGACCGAACCTCCTTCTCCCACCAAACCGCCCATCTGTTGTAAATAATACGCTCTGTAATAAAGTAATTTAAGAATACAAAAGCAAAAATTAACTTAATAATTTCTACTTATGGAAATAAAATGTTTCCATGGAAACTAAACCAGAATTGCTGTACTAAAATTGTTTAAAAAACTGTTTTATTGTACTTAAGTGGGGGAAGAAGTGAATGCTGCTGAGTTTATTAGAAGCAGTGTTTATGTGAACTCTTTAAAATTATATTAAAAAGATAATTATTATTGGATGGTAAGGGAAAGTTGTGTGATGCGCGCACCGCACCAGATTTTTTTTTCAACAATGGAGGCAAGAGAATGATGAAAAGGAATAGAAAATTATAGAAGTAGGGTTAACTCTCTGGCAGGTTCTAAGGTTCTTATAGCACCACCGGGCCCTAGTTAATTTCTACGACTAATTAAATTAATTAAGTAGAAATCAGAATTAAGTGATTTATATTATTACTAATACTAACAAAATATATTATGAACAGATGAATTTTATGCACTTCTGTCACTCCCACCTTTTAACAAAAAATGTATATTTATGTATGGATTTATTTAAAACAATAAAAAATGAGTTCACTTACAAAATATGTATTATTTCTACTACTGATTAAATTAACTTTGTGGAATCAAATGATTTATGCAGTTCTATTAATGATTCCAATCAAATATATTATGAACAGATTGATGTTTTTCACTTCGTCATTCCCACCTTCCATAGCATGTAAGCAATCCTTAAAAATTATTTTTGAATGTTTCCGACATACAAACATTAAACACTCTTTACAGGATTTGGTAGTAGTAGTATTTGATTTACTTAATTTACATTTTTTACATGTTTCTCTAAGCCGGTTTTCTTGGGCACTGTAGCTGAAAATGTAGCAGCCTCTTCAATAGGTCTTTTTGGATAAAAAAACACTTATAAAAGCTGTTACATCAATAGGATGGATTTTTATTTCCGACCTGACGTACAATTGCTCCTTCATCACATCAAGTCTTGAGCCAAATTTTTTATAAATTGATTTCTTCACTAATTTTCCAAAAAGTACTTCATACATCCAAAATATGGCTTCCAAAACTGATAGAGGAAGTCTATTTTTTATACAACCTACAATTACAAATACATATAAAAATTTATATTTTATTATGAGCTGCATGGGTAACTAAATAAATAATAAATTAATTAAAAAGTTGAGAGAAATAACTCCAATTGTTACTTATATTTTGTTGAAAAGTTTGTTAAACCACCAGTCGCTAAGCATACTATCTACGGTAGATCAGAAGTTTTCTCTTCTATTTACAGTTAAACTCTGAAAGACTCAGGCAGGGACCTGTATCTCTCTCTCCTATTGTAAGGGATGAATGGTAGATAGAATAATTTGACTCCAAAAAGTCAATGAAATTTTCCTGATAATGAAAAGGTGTGATGGCATATTGCCCATCCGAGGGTTAAGAAGGGGAATAGGAATTAGGGTATCCTCAATATTATTCCCAAAGCTTTGTTTAGTTTGGGCATCCTTTTCTTACCAGAGTGGAAGTGCATTTTGCAGTATAGCCATGTAATAAATATTTGTCCAGGTAGAAATGAAACCTACATGTCCGTGCTGGGAGCTATTAGGAACCTTACCCCATCATGCTCGCCCATCGTGGCCTCTGAGTGATTGATTTTTGTTATAATATTTGATATTGGAAAAGTAAAAAAATATAATTTTCTCGTACTGAATTTATTTGAGGAAGAAGGCATGTTTAAAACCATGAACTGTTCATTACCGGGGATAAAATAATTGCACAAGTAAGGATTCGTTTTCAAATTATAAACTTAATTTAGTTTGAATAATTAGAAACATGAAGTATTGATTGATCAATTTTGCAATGGACTAAAACAGTAAAATTATACATAAAAATCTATAAATAGCAGTTATGTCCCTTCAACTTCTTTTATTTGTTAAATGTTCATCATTAGTGGGGTTTCATTTTAAATTTTCATATAAATATAAATCTTATTTGACATTTGTGTATTTTATGTTAATGGTTTGTTTATATATTTTTGTCATTCATTTTTTTGGACTGCATAATTAATAATTAAAAAATAAAAACAAAGGACAATTTTTTAATAGATCTGGAGAAATTTGTTGGTATCTACACTTGCTTGGTTATGATCTATCCTTGAATTTGTTTTGTTTATATGTTGCTGTTCATCACTGTTATTAGTGATTATAAAATTCCACATTAGTATATTATTTTTATTTTATTCTTTCTCATTTATGTTTATGGTTTGATTTCACTCAAGAAGACTTCATGTTCAGTTATCATTAAAGTAAATATATATTGACATAATTTTAATTATTATACTGCTCGACTTGATATCTGATATTTTCGATTTAGTAGTAGGGTGTGTGCGAGTGCATAGATAAGTGTGTGTGTGTGTGTTTGATAGATGTTCATATACATTTTAGTGGAATGTTAACTTTTATATTTTTCTGTTTTTTATTGATTTGCCAATACATGAATCTCATAATTTTAGAGTATGTATGTTTTTTTAAGCTTATTTGTGTAACTGCTGCTAATGCATAAGACTGTGATATTACAATTTAATTCTTTTTTGGGAGAATAATTTGGGCGATAGATCTTGGGGGGGGGGGGGGGGGATCAAAACCTATGTATGGGTATGTGCATGTACTGTATTTGAAAACAAAAAAAGAAAGGTTTTTATATGGTCATTTACTTTATTTAAGTTTACCAATTAAATCAATTTTAGACATAACAATTATACATGCATCTTTAGAGATGTTTCTAATCTATAAATATTAAAATATTCCAGATACATGTTACTAATAAAGTAAATCTTAAATTTTTATTAATTAGTTATGAAATTATTGCCATATGTAACTATAATATTGCCTTGATATGCATTTATTAGCATAATTGTATTAAAAAGATCTGTATTATATATTTGTGCCTCTTTTATACTGTATTCATAAATTAAGTAAAGTAGTTTTAGGTTTTGATATTTTTTTAAATGTTTGTTCTTTTGTAGATGTTTTTAATATTACATTCTGAATGATTAAATCCTTTCATAGAATCTCTTTTTAATTAAAGAAGTCTGATGTTTCAGTGAAAACAATCATATTATCCTAGTTTCTTAAATTAAATAATTTCAGCATATTTTGATATTTATAAAACCTGCAATGGCATGCTTTATTTTGTGTGAGTATTTTGAGTAGTTTATTTGAATTGTTAACTCTAGCACAAATAAAATAAGCTTGTTACTAGCAATAATGGCATTTGAATTCTGTTCTAAAGCATGGTTTACCTATATTACTTAATCAATAAAATTTCATAAAGTGTTGCTTATTAGCAGTTTCTGTTATCAAAGAAGGATTTTTTTTCATAAGTTCATTCGAATATTATATAAATATTTGCTGAAGTCCTATTTTATTTTTGTACCTTCCATCTTCCTCATGTCCAATAACTCAGCAATGCTATTTTTGCTTGTTGGGAAAACCGAATATTAAACTCTCTTATTTTCTAATTTATTTATTATGCTTAGTTATTCATTTATAAATCATTGACTTGATGGAATGATTGGTTATCAATTGAATTACCTAGTAAGTGCTCTGATTATATTTTTGTTTGTTCTGAGAATTGATTAAAATATTTGTTTTAGAAACATTATTTATTATAATTAGTTAAGTAGGTATGTGTCTACTGATAGTGTTTTCTTGTTTCTTTTTATACATAGATGTGTAAAATATAAAGAATGGTGTGTTTACGCTACAATATTTTTAACTTGTTTGAAATAAAACTTTACAGTAAAATTGATATCTTTTCTGATGATCAGGCTAAATATAATCATAAATTTATGATTGTATGTATTTAGGTATACTCATTTCCATGATTTAAAAAACAAAATTCAATAAGAAAACAGTGTTTTTATAAGTTAAAATTAAATTTTGGAACTTATAATTTTATGAACATAAACGAAACAGTTATTTATTTAAATTTATATGGAAATATTTCACCATTTACTTTTAAATTGTTTATTATTAAAAAAAAAAAAAAATGAAAATCTTATTGTCTTTAAACAATTTCTCGAGGGTCATAACTTCCACCATTATTGAAATAATACTTGAGTTGAAAATGAATGTTTGTTTTTTTTATTTAAAGTTTAATACAGTGAAGTCCCGATAATACGAACTTGGGTAATTCGAAATTCCATGTAATCTGAAACTGAATATTCTTTGGTGTCAAAAAGAACTAAGGTTACAATAACCGCTGTGATAATATGTATTATAAAGTATATATCTGAAAATTCCAAGTTAAACAATGTACTGAACTACATTGGTTTGGTCATAGATAAGTGATAAAGCTGATAACGTAAAAATCGCGCGCTCCATTTGATCTAGATCCTTTTGTTTTGTTATAGAGAGGCAAAATTTCTATTTTAATAAAAATGGGACTTTTGATGTACTGTGTAATCAGGTGTGATTATATAAATATAATCACACCTGATTACACAGTACATCAATCGATGCTAAAATGATATTTATATAATCACACGCTATCATGTAATTTAAATTTATTTTAAGAATGATTTCGCTTAATCCGAAATGTGTCTGTTCGCAATCACTTCAGATTATCGGGAATCACCTGTGCTTAACTATAATAAGATATACACAATAAGATATACATTAATTCATTCACTAATTTAATGACACATGAGAAATTTAATATTCATGAATTGTAGGATTGATCAGATATTTGAAGCTTCACAGTTACCTCAATTTCTTTTTTGGCCAATTAAGATTATAACATTGATACATGCATTTTTAGAATATAATCTAAGGTTCAAGTATGCAGCTTTCATAAATAATCATGGCACATTTAATTCTGCTTTATTGTGAATCATTCTGTGAACAGCTATTTAATATTGTTAATTTGTTCTTCCTATTTTCTAACTGTAATGGATTGCTTCTTGAACAAGGTTTGTTTTTAGCATGTTTTTGCATGAAATTCCTACAATTATTTTTTGTTTACAATTTTACTGGTGTGCCAAATCCATCAACAATATGACCATTACTAAATCACATTTCAAAGAAATCTGTAACTGTCATTGTTTAGAGCTTATTATTTTTTAATAATCTTATTCTAATTTTACTATGTTCTCATTAAAATTGTCTTTCCTTACTGAAAGCCTGTTCTCTCTAATCTATTTTTGCATTAAAATTAATTATTTTTATGTTAAAAGTTGTCTACTTAAGATTTGTGGTATATGATTCTGGGCTCATATTTTATTACCGTTCGTAGTATTTCTTCTATATCACATTGTTGTGTTTTTCGCCAACTTTTTCAAACACATATGCTAGGCCTTGGGAATACAGTGGAGCATCGATTATCCGAACATCAATCAACCGAACGACCGGTTAACCCAACGCGTTCTAGGAGGCGAAATTCAAATCTCCGCGTCTTTCACAGCAGGAGTTCCGGAGTGAGGACTAGGAATTTCTCAGTAGGGACCGGGTGTTTCCGCCCTCGACCGCGCAAGCGCATAGCTTCCTGCCTATTTCATCAGTCGTCCCGTGAGCCTAGTTTAGAGTGACGTATAAATATGTATTTCTTTCTTCTTTACATTTCCTTTATAACTTTATTTCTTGATATACATAATGTTCCATTCTTCTTGATGTAAGCATCGAAGTTCAAAATGCATACACATTGTGTGTTTATTACTACTTTCATTTGTTTTTCTATGCTCATTTAACCGTAGTTGTAGATTTTTCTAAAATGATCGGTTATCCGAATTATCATTTATCCGATCACCCCATGTCACCTATTAGTTCGGATAATCGATGCTCCACTGTAGTTCATTACCTGAATTGCGTTTTTACGGCCTTTTTTTTTCACAAGGTTAAGAAATTTTATATTCCTATTTTATAAATTATATCTACCTACCGTTTATTTCAATTGTAGGAAGTTTTAATCAAAGAACAGAAAAATAAAATTCTGAAACAAGCCAGCTCTGCTTTGTTATTGGTTTTACTTATCCTTACTGTTTTCCTCAGATAATCATTAAAAGCAAGATCCTAAATTCATTAATTTTTTTTTTTACTGTGATTGATTAGTTTCATTTTTTAATTTCTATTATGAATTAAAATGTATTAATTCTCTCACATTGGTCATTTTTTTGTATAGTAGTATAGAATTCAGATGCCATAAATTTTCTTCAGAAACAATTTTAAAATGAAGTTTTTGATATTTTAAAGACACACATTTTATATTGATCTGATGTAGACATGTTGGACAGACTTAGAAATTGTGATAGCAGGTAATTTTAGTTTAGTTTAACTTTTTTGTGTTATAGTAGTTTTATAAATTATCAGCCAATACTATACTGTATCTTTTGTGATAAATACAATTTTAAATTTGTGGCATGCAGCATAAGTCTTATTTTTAGTTACTGTCGCTTTTGAACTTTCCTAATTTTCCTAAAGATAATGTTAATCTGTTAAATTCAGTACCTTGATCATACTATCAAAAAAAAAAAGTTAAAAATTTTAATATCTCATATACAAAAGAAAGATATAAAATCAGTTAGTTTCAATCTTTTTTGCATGTATTAACATATATACATGTATTAATTTACAATTTTTTTCATTAAATTGCATTTGCATTTTTTTAATCAATTAAATAGTGGTGTAAGATGTTAGTTCTATAAATTTTAATTGAAAACACTGATTCAGATAGTATTGGTTTCTTTGATTTGTTTTAATTGTATCACCGGTAAATAAGTGTAACTACGTTGAAGAATCAATGTATATAGCTAAAATTTAATACTTAAAGAATTAATAAATGATCTGTTACACTTTTTTTTTTTAATTTCTCTGATACTAATGCCAAATTCTGGTTTTTAATATTGATGTATTTTATCTGAAAGTTGATCTGTTGTGTTCAATTTGAGTAAAGCACAATGCATGATTTTATGTTATGATTGTTATCATCGTTAATTAGCATTTTATGTTATTAATGTGTATTTTGTTTGTACAAATTGTTAATTTTTATATTAATACATAAATTATTTATGCATGAACCTGTGTTGTTATTTATTTCAGTTTATGTTTGCCAATTTTTAGTCTTATTGAAAGTACCAAAGAAAGAAGATTATTTTGCATGCTGTTTTAGCTAAATTGGTTAATTATTATATTTAGATAATAACATCAATACATGAGCATTTAGGTATAATTACTTCTTTTTTTTTTTAGATAAAATTGTTCATTTATTGAATTTTATCTGATAATTTTTATTGAATCATATTGAATTTTAAAATATATTTAGGTTTTTTCATGGAACCGCTAAACTCTAAATCTATTTTTTTTTTTTTTTTTTTTTTTTTTTTACACAAATATATAGAATAGAATAGAATTGAAGAAGAACTTTATTCTGGGACTTGTTCCCTGAAGAATAATACAATTGAACAAATAAAACAGAAACAATATCTGGCCATAAGACTATAAAATAACAATCAATTAATGGTAACAATATTTTCAGTAAAATAAGTAAGCAAACAATATAAATTCTTGTCTCGAAAAATGTAAATAATGTGAACAAAAAAAAATTAAAAAGAAAATAAAACTATATTCTTAAGCACGCACATACAATATGTATTATATATATAGATACTAGGATGGCACAAAAGTTTTGTCGGTTCTTGAATAGATTTGTTTGTTTATCTGTCCTGTTCTGTATCAGTCTTTAAACCTTAACTAGCCATGTTTATCAGAAAGAGAGCCTTTCAAACAACAATAGTTCACTCAGTTATCCTATCTCTTTCAAATCAATATCTTTTAATTTGAATTCAGAAAAATTTGAAATTCATGTACTTTTGTGGCGTTATTGAAAACAAAGATTTACTGGAGCGGCTTCTGCTTGAAAAATAAGTGAAGTGGAGTGGGAGGGTGTTGTGAATGAAAGGAATGCGCAACATTGGTTTGGGTGTTTCAACAGTGGCGACACGACCCTTGAAGATGAACCACGTTCTGAGGACCCATCTGTATGGAACATTAAGGTTACAGTAAGGGCAGTTAATGAAAATCCATCAACCAGTACCCGCCAACTGTCGACTATTCTAGGTGTTCAGAAATATCCTGCCCTGGTCAGTCGGAAGAGAGTTCTCCTACAACAAGATATTTCTCGTCCTCATACCTCTAGAATAACTGAATAAAATTGAAGAACTGGATGGTCTAGAACTTCTACCACACACCCTGCATACAGTCTTGATCTCGCCCCCTCTGACTATTACTTGTTTTGCTCAATGACTCATTTTCTTGGGGGGAGACAGTTCAATAATCAGGAGGAAGTCGAAAACGGTGTTCGCAAGTTTTTCGGATCAAAACATAAAGACTGGTACCTGCGAGGTCTTCAAGAGTTGACTGATAATTGGCTCAAGATAGTCCAACACGAGGGGTTATACTTTGAGGATTGAACTGTAAGTTGTTATTTTTCAAATACAATTCGATTTTACTGTACAAAACACAGACTAAAACTTTTGTGTCAACCTAGTAGTATTGTACCTTATTGATTCATGACATATTTGCGTAGCTAATTTAAATTATAAATATTTCTTTGATAATTTAAACCAATAAAATTTTTTTAAACTGAAATAAAATAATTTATAAAAATAATAACAATTATAAAGAAAATTGAAAGAGGAAAAATTTAATAAAATTCAATGAAATACCTATATTACCCTTCTTTGGTCAATTAGTTAATTTAAATATCTTTATTTAATGCATTAAAGTAAGTCCATGGATTTAATAATAATGAGTTGGAATAAGAAAATCAAAATATAGGTTGTAAGGAATAGTCCTTCTCTGAACTTTATATATCTTAATTACTTTCATTGTGGCTAACCAATTCTATAGGCTTACCCTCATCTAGGATGTTGAATTGTGGGTTTATCAGTATTTTATGCATCATTAGAAAAATACATCAGCTAATGTCAGATCTCATAATCACTGACAGGCACTTTTTAGCTACTACTGTTTGTTTATTTTTTTTTTAGATATTCAATTGTCTATGGTTTGAAACTTCGTTTTGAATCAGCTTCCAAACATTTTCCAGGCTCTCTTTACCCAACTATCAGCTGCTTTGTTTCCAAGATATTAGCAAGGTGTAATATCTTATAGGTATTGCTTCTACACTTCAGATGAATTTCATATCATAAAATTGTATTTTTCGGTCGGGGAGGTGCGTTCAATGAAGAAAAAACACTTATAAGTGGAACTTATTTTTTATTTTGTGTTGATGTTTCGGCCTGCAATGTTGTCGTGACAAACTGGTTGACAGCTAGTGACAAGCCAGTTTGTCACTACCTGTCAACCTGCCCTGATGAAGGCCGAAACATCGGCACACATTAAAAAATAAGTTCCACTTATTAGTAGTTTTTCTTCATTTACCGCATCCCTCTCCCGACTAACTTATTAAAATTATATCTATGGTCAACTATATCCACACCAACTGTATTATTCCTATATTGTTTGGGTTTTTTTTTCTGAAAATTGGCAGGATTGTATGTTAGAAAGATTCCAATATAAGTTATTTTTATTTTCTATTTATCTCTGGCATATTGCCATCAATGCAAAGTTTACCATCCTTCTCTTCTCCACTGTAGATATGGTTCATGCTGCTTTTATTAAAGCAATAACTTTCTAATTCTAAGAACTTCTCTTTCAATGTTAATTTGTACTTTCAATTTTCTTTCAGTGAATTCCTATTTAGTCTCACTATTCATTTATCAACCTCTTGAGTAGGTTTAAAAGTGACTATAACATCTTTTGTAACATACAAGCTATAAATCTTGAACCTTGGTTGTATCAATGGTTTATATAAATATTTATTAAATAATAATAGCGATAACATCAACAGTGTTTTCCCATATACCTCCCAAAATGAACCCTAAAAACTCAAATCTACAAGGTCAATCCTCCCATCTTGGTCTGCCGCTCCGATATTTACTCGTCAGTTCAATACTTATTACCCTTTTAGCGATTCATTCATTATCCAGTTCAACAACTTTACATGTCCACTTCAGCCACTACGATGCTATCACTTTTACCCAGTCTGTTCATCCATCTTCCTACCGATTATTCTACACAATACTTTATTTTGAAAACCTTAACATCAGCTGCCACATTTCATATTCTTAAAGAACATTTAAAAATATAATAATTTTGTGATTCTTACTCTCAGGTTTCTGGATAGTAGACGCAAGCAAAGTAATCTTTATTCAGTATTTATTTTTGTTCTTTTCCCACAATTTGGTGATTATCATTTGAAGGAACACGTATGGCTTTGGATTTCACACCTGAAATGGAAAGTAAAAGGTAATATTTTGTAAGGAATTAGTCATTTATGATCAAAATATAACAGGGTGTCAAGCAGCCTTGAATCTTTGAAAGTCAGGAGTTCTGCTTGAATTTTTTGTGTCGGGAAAAAATCAGGAATTATGCTTGAAAAACAGCCAGTCATAGGCAATTCTTAGTTCTTAGTCTAATAATTCCATTTGTACTTAACAACAAGTCTAATTATATAATAATTTGTTTTAAATTTAATCCAATAACTTGGCAAAAAAAAAACACCTTCAATTTTACAGTTCACAGCATTGAGAACCTTGAATTTTTCATGTCCTATCCCTGAGCACGATGAATAAGGAAGTTACAACATTAAAGAAACAATATAAATTAATGATTTTGTAAAAAAAAATTATTAATAGGCTGCTTTGTTTTACACTTTAATTAAAGTATCATCTATTAATTTCACTCCAAATACATATTTTTTAATCATTTAATGATGCATTCCCTCCTGAAGCTTCTTTTCAAGTGTTGTTTAAGCACTGGTATTCCATCTAACTTTGAAAACAGTTAATTATCACTAGTTCTTCCACTAATTCTGCTTAATATTTGGTACTGTATCCTGATAATAAAGAGTCTACATAAAGTAAGCAATAAAAGATTACTATTACCGCTAAGTTTTAATTTCTTATATAACATAATTCATTAAGCTTGAGCTCTTATAGGGCAGTGATAGCCATGGTATTTAATATTTTTTTATTAGTCAGTACTAATGAATGCAATATTAGATCCTTCCCCTCTCTTTATTCTCTAATTTTATCTAGTGCGCTCGACAATGAAAATCTTTTTTTTTATTAAAATATTTAAATATTGGTCTACCACATCTAGCCAAACTGTTGCTCCATTATTATAATGTCTAGTAAAGTATTCTGAGAGAACATTAAGTCTTGGTCCAAATTAATTTTTTTTTCTATATGTATCTAGTGTTCAGAGAAAAATGTTAAAAATGATTAATATTTTTTACAAATTCACGTCATTTCCAGCCTTGTAGGACTATTCTACTCATAAATCGTTTAGGCAGCTTAGTTAAGCTTGTCATTATTTATATTCTAATGCTTGATTAAATCATTCATGATTAGAACTCGTTTTCATTAAAAATAAGGATCATAAGAAATCGTTTAAATTATTGATTATTATATAATAAAACAATTCTAAAATATTCTTTCATAATTATTGTTGCTATACTTCAAAATGTAAATTGATAGTGTCTACAATCCTCTTTCATTCCTGATAGTAGTGCTCTGCTATCCTGTCCAGGATTCATAATAAGTTTCTTGTATCTCTGCTGACCTTGTCCATTATTCAGAGGTTTTATTTATTTAACCTAGCTAACTGATATTTTTTATCTGACTTAAAGATTTTTTGGTTTCAAGTAAGCTTGTTATTATTCTCATCTATCAGATTTTGAGAGAGAAAAAAACTTCACAAACACTATGGTATATTCTCTGTTAACAATGAACTTCAAAACACTTGTTAATCAGGTTCTTTCTTGACCAATATTTATTTTTTACCATCTTTTTTTCCCTCCTTCATCAATACTTGTGCATTACCATATTTCACTTCAATAACTCTGCATTAACTCAACTGGCATTCACTTCATCTAACTGATAAAATTTCTTTCATTAGAAGTTTGGCAATATCAGTAAAAATTGTACTCTAGGATAGATTGAAGCAAATCAAGATCTACTTTTTAAGATTTGTCTTTGGTACATCGCAGTGGTCTCACGTGTCCCACCTTTATGGCAAGTGGTTCTTTCCCTCTATCCATCAACAATATTTTCTCGGATCTTTACTATACCAAACCACCCTTCCTACATCTACACACTCCTACAATTCAAATCCTCAGTCCACTCACAGGAAACAAGATCGCCCTTTTCTGGCCTTTATACCACACCCCTCAGAACCAAAACTTTCTAATGTTCCTTTCATGCCCGCTCAACGATCCTCTGAAATTCTCTCCCTTCTAATATCCACCATCCTTCTTTATCTTCATTCATATTCCATCTTTTCCTCCACACTTCCCAAACAGATGCTGTCTAATAAAGAAATTTTAATTTGAGGTTAAAATTTTGATTAGAAGTAAAAAATTGTTGTTAATGTTTAAATGTCAATTTTGTGAATCAATTCATTATTTTTATTTTCTCTCCTTTTTTTTTTCGTGTTTGTTCAATACAAATACTTTTTTCAGGAGAAGAATTCATTTTTTGTTTCTTACTTATTTCTATTGTCATTAATGTAAAAACTGATTTATTATTAGTATTGTAGTCTTTTGGCCAGATATGTTTTTCTTTTTGTAATTCTCAAGATTATTAATTTCTTTTTGTCCCAGAATAATGATCTTTTTTCTATTCTATTCTAAAAATGGAACTGAAAATCAGTTCCCACGTGATCATGAGTCCTTGTGTGCTCGCTCTTTCACTTCATTGGTCTCTTGCCAAACTAGATGGGTGTTTTGTATGTTATCTAATTCTTTTTGACTTATTTATTTAATATAAACCATTATTATTATATTACAGTAAATGTCCTCTAATTCGGCATCCTATTATAGTCCAGCACGACTTTAAAAAAAAATATATATATATATATATATATATATATATATATATATATATATATATCAGTTGTAAAACATTAATCATGCCTTGTTTAAATTTGTTTGCAATCGGGAGATGAGCCAAACATCACTTGGAATCAAGCTATTGGTGTCTTTAATAAATTAATCCAGTCTTCTGAATTCAGCAGTTCATTAAATGATGCTGAAATTATGAAACTACCCATCATATGAAATAACAATAAACAAACTGACATTCGAGATTTTTTTTTAGATGGCTTCTACCAACAAAAAGAATCCCATGGGCTTTGATCAAACATATTGCTCAACTTCTAGTTAATTTTTTTTTAAGCCTACAGTGAACTTTTTTGTTTTATAATCAGGTATTTTGCATTATTATGTAACTTTTCATTCTATTAATGCTGTTTAAAGAATAAAAAATATGTTTTATCGTCATTTTTCATTAAATTCACGTTTTTACCAATTTTCATTCTGTAATCTGGCATGCCTCAAGTCTCGAGTTAAAGGAAGTTTACTGTAGTTGGTAAATCTCAGTTTACATATAGATATATCCTTGACATCTTGAAAAAGGTAAGTATTGTCATTACTAGCTTAGCACAAGATTAAATAGGACTGGGTTTCTTCTGCTTTACAATTAATTAGGATTATCTTTTTTTTTTACAATTAGTTAAAATTATTTTTATATGCAGATGCAGGATGATAATATAGTTTATCATATTATTTACATAAGATGTAAAGATCTCGCCTCCTAATTCTTTTAGTTTAACAATTACAAAATAGAAATTGGTTCTTTGAAGTTTGCTTCAAATCTCAGTTTCCATCGATCTTATTGGCTCACTGTCAAGTGTAATTTTAAACAGAAACAGTTTAATTTATTAGATGTATCAGTAAAATTCATTATTTTCATTTATTATTATTTTTATATTTTATTTAATTTCAAAAATGAATTATAGGAAAAAAAATCATTTTTGTATTAAAATAGATTATATTTTGATTTTCAATAAATTATTTTGAGGTTGAATTATATCGTTCTCTCTGGTTATAAGACCAATAAACCATAATAAATTTAGTAAACTGTCCCATTATTTTAAAAATACAGTTATATGTGATTGATTAATCAAATCATATGAATTCTGAGGATCCACAATAATGCAATAATTTTCCAGGGTTTTTTATTCAAATGATCTTTAATATATTTTTTTTGTTGCTATTTTCAATAGTAAATATAATTAATTCGTGATATTACAGCCATATTCTAGGGTGCTGATTAAATATTTTGTCATACCAATTATTCTGACTTTTCTTTCCAATACTTTGTCCTCAAGTCCCAGTGGACTTTTTCTGGGACTGAGGTTCTTTAACAAAACGTAAGTTATTATACACACTTTTCTCAAGTTTTGGGAGTTACGACAGCAGCACTGTAGGATGTAGTTAATCATCTCTTCCCTAGGTTTCTGGGAATAGCTGTGAGGAGAATCCTGGTGGAGAGATTATTAACTATTTACTATAGTGCTGCTGTTGCAGCCCCCTGAACTAGACAAAAGTGTAAGTAGTAACCTTACAACATTTTGTTAATAATCTTTGCAACATTTTGTTGCAAAAAGTCAGTCTCAGAAGAAGGTCCCTGGAATGTGAGAACAAAATATTAGAAAGAAAAATTGACCCTTCTGGAGAAACAAGAATAATTGGTATGACATCCCAGGGAAGAAGCTTAAAAACTACATAAAATACCGTGTTTTTTATTACAGTGTTTAAGATATCCTCTCCCCTCCCTTATTTTATATTCTATTGCTTTTCAAATGTTATTAGCATTCAAAAGTTTGATCAAAATGATGTTTTGGTAATTTTTTTGCATTTTTATTAGGTTTTAAAGTTATAAAATTATGATTATCTTTTTAGTAAATATATAATTTGTTGATTTTTTGTTTACATTATCTTTCCCTGTTTTGATTCAGCATTTAATAAAATTATATTTGATCACAATATATTGTCTTTGTGATTTATCGATCATTTAAATTAAATCAGAATTAACATAAATATATGTTTTTAATTTTCCAGATCGGCAATAACAGTCATGCTTTTATACCACAGGCCTCAATCAGTGATCAAGTCGATGAACATTCTAAAGAGGAAATAGAAATTGTCTTGAAAAGCGATGTAAATATTTCAGATACCTGTGACCTTGGGGGAAGCATATCAAGTTGTGAGCTTGTAGGGTCTAATTTAAATGTCTGTGAAGTGGTTCAGCAAAATATTGTAACTGAAGGTAATGAAATTAGAGAAAATAAATTGATTCATACCCCTGATTTAGTGATGGATTTACCTACACAACCAGATGAGACTGCAGTTATTCTTGAAAGTCCTGACATGACTGCAGCTGAAAGATTTGCTAAGCAAAACCAATGTACCCTTAAAAAAAATACAAAACAACCTAAACAAGTTAATGATTCAAAATGTAACATACCTCCAAAACCTCCTTTAAAAATTAAACCAGAGATTAGCTTAAAGCCGGTTTGTCTGATGCATGTAAGTAAGGATGTGAAGCAGTGATGCTTTCATGAGGACTTCATTGTTTCTCATTTATGGTACTAATGTGGTTGTAGTCATAGTCACCAATTCGATCAGATTCTATTTTATGCTGGTGTTACTATACTATATATTAATAGTTTTTCTTTCTCTTATTTCTTCTGTTTGTTTGATATATTCTAAAATTAATTTGAACAAAATATTTGTTTGCTCATCCTTGTAGATTCTTATAGGTGTCAGTTTGTATCTTTTTATTTTGTGTTTGTGTTTTGATCGTGTTAGTATGTGTTTTTATGTGGCAGTTCTTATTTTTGTATGTTAATTTGTAATACAATATTTATTTTTCTTTGTTATGAGTCCATTGACAAAACTTTAATTTGGTCATCATATTGTAACATTACATAATTGCTTTTTT